>VWZU01013204.1:1103415-1169655 GCA_013397095.1 Sterrhoptilus dennistouni
CCCCCCCGCGCCAGGATATTTTTCCTGTAAAAACTTTTAAAGTGTTATTTTAAGCAAACCCCGAGGCAGACTTTAATCACTAGGGGGGGTCTCCGCAGCACTGAGCAGTTTTGGGAGCACCTCCCTTCTGCTGGTGAAGGAATGGATGCCAAATACAGGTCAGTGGGTCCCGCGGCCTGTGCAGGGCAGACAAGGAACACTGGGAGCTGTGAAACAGCTCTGCCCCATCACACACAGGTTCAGTCAATAAACCCTTAAAAGGGTCAAAAACTGCAGCTGCCGGCCGTGGCTGTGCGGTGTGGGCTGTGCTCTCCTGGGCATCTCTTCCAGCACCCTCACACACACACACACACACACAGACCCCCAGAATATGGGGCAAACCGTGCCGGACCCCGTGTCACAGGTACAGAGTGGTATCAGGTGCAGCTCTCTGGAAATGTGGGATCTTTATTTACCGTATTTGTGGAAATGAAGCCAGCATGCCCCTCGGGATGGGAAAGGAGGGGAAGGCCGGGGGCCTGGGAACGCGATGGCCGGTGGTTGCCCTTCCCAGGTTGCCGTCAGCTGGCTGTTGCCATGGCGGCTGTCTGCTTCCCCTTCCTGCCCGCGCTGGAGAGGAAGGCGCGAGTGGCTGCGTGTTTGTTTTTAAACTACCAGAAAGTCGAGAAAGGGCTCACCTGCACAGCTGTGCTGGCAGCAGGTTTGGGGCAACAGCCATCGCTGTTTGCTGCTCAGACCCAGCACCTCAGCCCGTGACCCCTCCCGTGCTTGGGCTGGGCAGCCCATACATGGGTTTTAGGGGTCCCCTGCACCCTGCATCCCTTTGGCTCTGCCCAGTACTGTTCTCTCTCCATAAACACGCATGTCGCTTATCTTGTTGCAAAGCCTGATGGAGGTTCATGAGGAAGGAAGCGATACTTGAGATGACACCTCCTTTTACTACAAGTTTAGTCCCATGTAAGAGTTATTGCAAGACAGAAGGATTGAGTTTCCCGAGGAAGGTCTCTCATCTTCTTTATCGTGTCACCATGAGAAACCATGTGGCTGAGCTCCTCTTTAATTTTTTTCCCTCTGTTATTGCCTCTTTTTTTCTCTGCTAGTTCTACACACACATTATACTTTGGTCATTAGGAATCACAGCTGGAAAGATTTGTATTTGACTTCCAATGGCCTGCATGTCTCTCTCCAGTAGGGGACACCTTCTGTAACCTCTGTTGCCTTGGGGACTGTGACTTTCTAGTCTTTCTAAGCTAAAGCATATTTTGTGGTAGCACAATATGCCTCCAGCCACCTGGCAGCCAAAACAGCCTTCAGCGATGAGTCAGCAACTGCTCCCGGTGTGCAAGTATTTTTGTATTCAGTGAATAAATACAATCTCAACAACTTGTTGCTAATACTTGTATTAGTCATTAAAGGAAGAATAATGTTTTTATGTACACATATGCCATTATTCTTCTTTTGCTCTCACAACACCATTTAGGGCCATATTAATCCTTCTAGTTAAAATGGGATCAGAGTATGACCCTTAATTGTCTCGAAGCTATGAAGCAAAGTCAGAAAATGCCCATGAGGTCAAGAGGGTAGACACAGTGTACCAGACAGACCCACATACAATATGTGTATATGACAAGCATATTTATTTTTTTAAACAGGGATGTTAATGGCATGTGTATATCAAATGTAAAAATGAGTCTTATTAATCTGTTAAACATTTATGCTCATGCATTCAAGGAGCTGTGTCAAAGGGACAGCATTTTCTTTGAGGTGCATCACCTCTCCTGATCTTCCCTTTGATCACCTTGTGCAAGAGCTTGGTTAGGAGTACAAAAGGTTTTGACATCTGGGGTGCTATTTGCCAGATATGTATCTGTATGCTTACAGTGTGAAACATGTATTAGGAATTAATTATGGGGAAGGAATAAGTGCCGGGTCAGTCATGTTCCTCTTTCATTTGCTTCCAGTAAAAGTCTTGATTTTTTTTTTTTTTGTGTTTGTTTGCAAGTAGTCTGGCTTTTGGTTCAGCGCAGTTCATGGAAGGGGCTTCACTAAAGTACTGTTGCTGCAGAGTACACTTTTCCTGTAAAATGGCCTTTCCTTGTGACTCATTGAAACATTCATGCTAACGCTTCAGACAGACAGTCTCTTAAGGATATCCCCTTTAAAAGCAGCAGCTGCAATAGGAAATGGTTTTATGTGTTTCCAGCTTTGTGTTGACTTACTGTATTCACAAGTCTAGTCTTCTTTAGTTACAGTTAGTATAGAGGGCAAAAGGGACTTCTTTCCTTCTTGGGAAGAATAACCCTCAAAAAGGTTATTTTGTTGCTCCCACATGAAGGTGGCAAAATGTTCATCCCTGGTATTTTTGTGCAGTAGTGACTCTGAGCATTGAGTTATTTTGATAAAGGGCAAATCAGCCTGGTGAAGCTTAGGGAAATTATATACCAGTGTCACAATAGTTATGAATCTTAGAAAAATGTCTCAAAACATATCACATTTAAAAATATATATATGCCAAATTCATGGACTCACTCTTCTGGGTTTTCTGTCCATCCTGACAGCTAAATTATACCACACCAAAATCCCCTCAATCTTGAAATATTTAAGAATTTTGATCTTGGCTGGAGCAAATCTAGGCAAAAAGACACAAAAACATGTGAAAAGGACATTTTTTTTAGTTCTTTCAATAAATTGTTTACTGCACATAGTATCTGCCATTCTGTTCTGTGGCTCTTGTCCCATTTCTGTACCACAGAAAGCAGATCAGCCCAGAAGTGAAACTATAAGCTCCAAACCCCATTAGCTAGGCTTGCTGCTGAAGGAGGTAGTCCCAGCTTGCTCTTCTTCGCAGTCATTGTCTTTCTGTTGTCCTGGCACAAACATCAGTCTGACTACACGATGCCATGGATCAGATAGTTTAGGATGACCTGTTAAACAGTAAGGGCAACTTCTTTATGAGATTAGTTCTGGCCTTGATCATTGTGCTGCTCTAATTCACTTTCCAGCACTGCTGTGAGGAGAGGACAGTGTGAGTGGGCTGCTCCAGTATGTGGGCCGGTAAAAGTGTGTGTGGGATCACACCACCATGGGAGAAAATGCTGGCTGAATACAGACCTAGGGAAATACAAGCAAACCCTAGGTCTAGGAATGAAACCTGGAAAGCTTCCCTCAACATAGTTACAAAACAAAATGGTGTCAACATTCCTAAAAAAGTTACTTGAGATGTTACGCTTCTTATAAGGAAGGGGAGCCAAGGGTAAAATGTTTCCTATTCTGCTTTTGCATGGAAATCTCCTTGAGTGTATTAGGCAAATGCGGGAAACAATTTTAATTGGAAAAGGACAAAAATGCTGTACCAAAAAGTGACTTCAAGAGGCAGTGAAATAAACACAATAGAATATAAACTAAAATACATATTAGAGTTTCTCTCAGTATTTGCCTTATCATATCCCACTGATTCTCTTGCAGGCCTGTAAACCATCATAAAATACAGTTCTAAAACTCTTGTTTACCAAATAAAACCAAAACTCAATGCCTTCTTCAAAAAACTCCCCCCTTAAAAAAAAAGAAAAAAAAAAAGAAAAAACAAAATAAGGCATATGAGCTCAGTCCTTCCACTGTTTTTTTCAGAACATGGCCTCTGTTACCTATCACTGGAAAGAGCAAGTAATCCTTTTCTGCTGAGGTGAGGTATAAAACTTCAGTAGGCAGAATAATTAGAAGAAACCTGTTACCATATGAGAAGCACAAAGCAGCCTCCTACACAAAGGAGGACATTAATATGGGGGTTCTTACATGTGTTTATCCTCCCAATAGTGTGAAATAGTAAAACGGTACATGCCAGATCAGCACTCCTCTTCTGTGCCCCCAAATTAACCCACTTTATAAAATTCCATGAGAGTTTCCATTAGAGAGGGTCCACCAGTGAAGCTGAGATGTATTTCAAGCTTATTATTTCAGTACCAATTTTTAAACATCCTTTTGCATTTCCCTGTCTCTATAAGAGAGTTTTTTACCCTCTTGGCTTCCAATAGAATAAAATAATCTAACAAAGCAGATTGTCTTCAGAGCATCTGCAATATGTTTGTCCACTATGCTCTCCTAGCATAGTTCCTTGCTTGTGGAAACTGCAGATGACTTTGTTCTTGCAAGCTGCTTCATTGACGTCTTACCCAAAGATCTCTTTTTAAGGAATCTGCCTAAGCTGTAATAGCTTGATAAAAACATGGTATCTGGATGTCACGGGGATGTTGTGGTTCCCTGTGCATGTTTGAGCAGTTTTAGGAGTGTGGCTGTATGGAGGAGGGTGAGAAGAATCTCTCAAGTTTGATGAGGAAGGGCAAACCTGGTCAAACTGAGATGCAAGTAACAAAACAAAAACCATCTTGCTTTTCAAGGCCAAATTAGTGGGTTTTAACCCAGCCCTATAGGATGGTTTCTAAAAGATTGTTTTCACTTGTAAATCTAACAATGCCTGTGCAATCAGGAAGGACTGAACCCAGAACAAGTTACTTTGAAATAAATAATAGCAGGCTCTAGAGCCACTGCCTACAGGTTATGCTACAAACACAGTGCTCTTGAAATATGTGGTGGGATCTGTGTGAATTCTTCCAAATCCATTTTGTCTTCTTGTTAAGTCTTGAGGGCAAGAGTAACGACCCACTGCTAAGATGCAAGATGAACACAGGTTTTCTGGGAGCCTGTTTTGTGCTTGTGATTCAAATGGCACAGATCTACTCACACTGGAATATGAACATAATTTAATGGCTATCTGGAAGGGCTTTGAAGAGCTGTCTATTGACACATCTCCAATACACTGACTCTAGTTGCAACTCTCTTATTTGTGATTATGTAAAAAATGCCTTGGAACTGTGTTGTTCTGTCCTGTTGGGCTAATCTGAGTTGAAACATCTTGTTCATATAATGTGCTTCAGTGCTCTTTTATGAACTCCTGTGTACTGAGGCAAAGTTGTGGGAAGCCAGTCTTCTGTTTCCTCATCTGCTGGGGATTGGGGAGGGGGGTAGAGGGCGGAGATTTGGGCTGGTTTGTTTTGTTTTCCAGAAATGATCATGCCTGCTTAGCAAATATGGAATTCTGGATGAGAAAATGAAGACTGACTTCTAATAGAGGGTCGGTTATTGAGGTGAAATAGTATCCCAGACTGGGCAATGTAAAGAGAAACCCACCTGTTTGTATGAGATGCCATTAAAGTGCAGGAAGGTGGGGGTATAATCAGAGCCACTTCTGCAGGGGTGATTACGTATAACAAAAGGAGGAACAGCGTTCCTGTCCCAAAGCTGCATTATGTAGTCTGGTGTCCCCCTGAAACTCAACTCCCATGTTTCTTCCTTGACAATGGGACCTGAAATAACCTCTTGGTTTTGGTTTTTTGTGTGTTTTCAAGTATGTTCTTGCTTAAGGTTTAATTGGCTCCAGTCAGTAGGAAAGGGCTCCAAGGCTGATTATTTATGGCTTACTGTCAAAAGTGGCTATAAAAAGGGCAGTATTATCTTGGAGATGCTGGGAAGGAAAATGTGGTGGGGGGAGGGTGGGGGAGTGTGTGTGTGCACGAATGTGTTTTCTTGTACTAGATGAAATCAGAGTTTTGCTGTCTCAGCAGTGTGGTTTAAATTGAAGATTAACCCTTTGACCTTCACGGTGTCAAATCACTTACAGATGGATCACCAGTTATATTTTTTCTTTTTTTTTACTTTCGGGGTGAAGGGGGGCTTTTTTTTTTTTTAAAAAAAAAAAAAAAAAGGTTGTTTGTTCATGCAGCTGGGGCTTTTGAAAGGCTCAGAAGCCAATCTGATTAAAAACAGCACTTGGCTAAACTCTGCGAAATCCTACAAGCAAAAAAAAAGTTTAATCCTCTTGTGCACAATGCATAAAGGGTCTGCTCTTTTCTTTTTGTAATGTTAGAGCTACAATTATTTCTGGAGAACTTATCATTTCCCTCTCTCCCCTCATCCCTTGCTGCACCCCCTAGTTATGCTGATGGGATTAAAGTGTCTGCTCTTGAAAAGTGTAACTGAGTTGTTATTGGAAAAGAGAAGTGGTATGTTGCAATTTTAGAAATATAAATAACCTCGCTTTAACTGTTCTTCTCTACAGCATCAGCAGAACAGAAATCAAGTGTGGTGGCAGCTTTTTCTCTTCCTACACAACTTGGCCTTAAACACGGAGGTGAACAGGAACCACACTGGGCAGAGGTGAGCTTCGCCCGCCTGTTTCAGGCCACATCCAGTCTGCAGGGAGCACTGAACAAACACTGGTTCGGGGGCGAGACATTGCACACCGCCGGCCGGATGTGAGGACTCTGACTTTCTGATACTCGTCTTCAAGTCTGGGTGTTTTTACGGACTCTTCTTTGCTGCTGCCTGCCTCCCGAGGCAGGGAGCTCTTGTCCAACACTGTCGAAGGAAAGCCAGAATGTGGGCGTGTTTGGTAAAGCTTGCTGCTGGTTCCCCGCACCGGTGACCTCTGTGCAAGGGAAGCAGGTATTAGACTGATGGCTTCCTCTGCCCTGTGTAGTAGTGGATGGTAGAGAGCAGGAGTGTCATTTTGGCTGCTAGTTAAAAATGATGCCTGGGATTGATGACTAAACATACTTTGGGTGTCTTCCAGAGCAGAGATGCTCAGTTCCTCCACATTTTTAGCAATGAAAAACATTCAAGTAGCTTGGATCCCTCAAGTTACTTGTTTTATTCCTTGGTTACTGTTCATTTCATTGCATCTTGTGTGAGAGAAAATCACAAAGAAATCTGACCTCTTCAGCCATTCTGTTGGGCACCACTTGCAGCTCTCTCACAAGAAGTTTTTTTTTGTTATTGCCATCAATTAAAAAAAAAAATCAGTAGATCAGTCTGAAAAAGAAACCTTCTTGGGGTTGCTGATGGCTATTAGCTTCTGCCACTGCCTGCTTTCAGTTCAGTGTTCTCAGTGCCCATGAGCCAGCAGGAAGCCAAAAACCATGGAATATGGCACAAGTGTCATTCTTCTACAATGCTAATGTATATGTTTTTAGTAGTTTTATGATGGAATTTTATTTTGGTTTTGGTTTTCTTTTCTCTTACTATGACGTGCTTGGTCAGGACAGCTTAGATCCCAGGCATCCGATAATTTTACTTCAGGATTTGACAGGGAAATTAATTAGCATCTAGTCTTATATGTACACTGTACAAGCAGTCTGTCCATTACTCTAGTGTGTAGTGTTTGGAGGCTGCTGTAAGCATATACTGACTAGCAGCAGTAATGTTATTTCAAGGAAGATCTTCTATCAGTTCCCAGTTTGTATGCACTCAGAGGTTTGTTTGTATGGCTGACACTATTGGACCAGCACAGGGAAACTACTCTACCAAAAGGAAGTAGCCTTAAATATTGATGGCTACTTCTGTGTAGCCTTAAGTATACTTAGTTCACAGACCCAGTGACAACTAGGGTAAATCATGAACAGAGAAGCAATACAGACCTTATTATTTTTTCCTGAAAATTTCTATATTGCCACTTGCTATAGGTCTCAAATGATACAACCAACATGAGGAAGAGCTGTCCAGAGATCTGCTCTTCACTTGTGTTAGAAACGTCTGCTGCAGGTGTTGAGAAATTCTTCTGCTCTTGATCCACTCTGAAAAATACGCATTACTGTATGGAAGAGTAGTTTACTTGCACATATGCTTTCCTTCTCCACCCCTCTTGGCATATTTGTCTCTAATTCCTGCTTTCTCTGGTATTTGTGTAATCTCATCATTGCACTGTAGTGTCTGGTAACAGTTTGCTGAACAGAGTTAAATTTGGACCTTTTTGCTTTCTCCCAGCTCCATTCTCTTTGATTTTCATCCTGTTCTACTGTGGCAAAATGTACTTTTGCTCCCTGAAAGAGGTTCCCAAGCCTTTTTCACCCTCATATATTCACAGCCACTCTCTTTAAACATAAGGAGAGAGTTTATGTGAGAAAAGCTTTTTTTTCTCCTTTTGTGTTATTTTTCTAGCTAGAGCTAGAGTAATACGTTTGTCCATGATGGTTAATAATTCATATAAATGAATCTCAAGTAATATTTTTGTGGGTGGGTTTTATGGAGGGGGAGGGTGGGAGGTTTTCTTTAGGAGGGGGGATTGTTTTTGGTTTTGTGTTGTTTCTTTAAGCATGTGCACTACAGAGTTACCCAGAGTGATCTAAGTGATAGCTGTTGCTGACTATGCTGCAGCAGGATGGAAGCCTCTCTCTGCTCATGCTGCCAGAGACGAGGCTTTCCATACTTTGCTTTGCACAGTCTGCTTGATGTAAATGCTGATCATTGGAGAAAGAGGACTTAAATGGTGGGGAAAGCCTGAGGTGTAGTGCGAGCACAGACTAAACTGGGGACCCCTGTGAAGCCAAATGTTAAGGAGAAGACTCTTAAAGAAGCTGTTTAAGAGGCAGAAGTGGAAGTGCAGAGGCTCGGGAAGCAATGCGGCAATGATGCCTCCCCATGTGGCATGCTCTTGGGTGTGATGCCTGCATTTCCCTCTGCTTGCCTTTTATCAGGAAAAGTCAATGCTACATCATAACAGCCTTGCAAACTATGAAAAATTCAGCAACTGCTTCTGACATTTAAAAACCAGTGTGAGCTTTCCTCTTTCCCTCTGCCTTGACTTGATGGCCAAACAGGCCAATAAGGCCTTCTCTTGGGATGCATAAGCTGGAAGGATAAGTCTGGTACTGCCACTTTCTAGTGTTAAGACCTGACCAATTTATCTAGGATGAGATTCTTCTTAACATGGAGAAACAAGTACCTGAAATGGTTCCTCAATCAGGCTGCTGGCCTCAATAAAGTCATTTGGCTCAGGGAAAGACACATCTTTGCCAGTTGATATTTCCCACTGCAACAACAGACTTATCAAAATTGGTCATGCCAGGGTCTCAAAACCTCCTTGAACAACAATACTTCCTTGGAGACGTAGAGCTAATGCTAGACAAAGGCCGACTTCCTGCAATATGCATGTTGGTTACTGGTGCCAGAGATTTACAACCACTGATAATATATTTTAATTATATTCCATATCTGCGTATCTCAGAAAAAGGAAATATGCTCTGTCAACCCAAAAATCTTACTTTGCTTCATGTAGATTTGGGGAGGCAGGTTTGTTATTCGCTTAGGGAAAAGCAACTACTTCATACTTAAAGTCTCACCTATTTGGGGAAATAGTGGGAAGGTTTCACACATTTATCAACAAAGACATGGATGCACAGCACTCATGTGTGTATCACCCATTCTGTGTTTGTAAGGCCCCTTGAACGCCTCCTGGGGAGATCCTGCCCTCAGAATAGCTACTGCAGACTTGCCAGGGACATATGTTGATTATTTGGAGAAATGGTTCCAAACAACATGGTTTAAATCCTGTTGCTGAAGGATTATGCTCAGGTTTTTAGATATGAGTTTATTCTGGTGTAAAAAATGGGACACTGTTTCTCCCAGTGCTGTAAAACTAAAGTCTAACAATTTAGAAAGAAAAGTTGGATCTTTCTCCAGAAACAAATTCTTATTTTTAATGAGCAGTTCTTAAGAAAGAACTTGAGCCCATCTTGAGCTGCTGTTGATGGTGCCAGCAGCCTTTAAATATCTTACTTGCCTTCCCCAGATCTCCAAAATGGCTTCAGAACTCAACTGTCCTTCCTTGAGGAATGGAGTTCTTCCTATCCCTTCCCAGCTTCCTACTCTTTTGAGTATCTTGTAACCTGCCCATCCTAGGATCCAGCAAGCCTGGTGCTAGTAGGGAATAGTTGGCTTTACTTTTGTTTCCTGCAATTCTTGAAATCACAAAATGACTGCCCAGGGATAGCTGCAAACTGCTGCAAATAGGATACAAAAAAGGCAGGGGAGAGGATGAAATTGCACGGAAAGGGCTGCTGCTTGATCTGTGTAGGGCTGCAGCCTTCTCTCAAGGTGCTGATGATCCCTGGTAGCATTGAATTCCTGCATAACTGATCACATATTTCAGTTTAAATAGCTTGTTACTAAATATGTGTTGGCTAAACTCTTGTTTGAGGAGTCCTGAAAGAAACTTCCTTGTCAGCCTTTGTTTTGGAGCAAGGAAATAGAGGCGAGGAACCCAGTCTTTCTTGGCATAGAATATGCAATTGCAAAGACATCTTTCTTTCTACTGGCTGTTTATTTTGTCCCCTCAAGCCTGGATTAAAGGTATAGGCAATGTGTGTATGTGAAGTTACTACAGTCCTGGAGTTGCTCCGTAGCAGTCACTGGAGCTGTACCCAAGGTGGAACTTCATTTGGTGTGGCACTTGGCACTCTTCTGGGAAACAGCAGATCCTGACCATTAGTAGACTAGGAAGAAAGGTTGTTTTGTTTGTTTGTTTGTTTTTTTTCATTATTTTGAGAAAAAGCAAAATTACTTGAGGCAGTTATTGCAGTGTGACCCTATCAACTGTACAATGGATTTCACCCTTCCGCTGCTGGTCCTGACCCATATCTCTGCTGAAGCTGTGGGAATGGTGAGACTGTGACATGCTGAATGGTGTGATATTGAGGGTGTTTTTAAAGGGAAAAATAGGGAAAGCACTCAGCAGATGTGCTAGAATGAAACAAGAACACAGATTTGTGGAGGTCTTGCCTTGTTTTACCAGCAGTATTTACTGCAGGATCATAAATAAAAGAACCATGGAAGGCTGGTTCATATTAGTGGGAGGTCTGCCTATGAACCAAGCACTGTTGAGTGTTAGCATGATTTGACAACAAAGATTTTAATAATGTCCTTCAAAAGAGTCTGTCTTTCAAACTGGCATTTGTGATCATTTGCAAAAATGCCTACCTGTTGCCTTTGATTGTTTTAGCAAGACGAAATACCTCAAGGAATTGATAAAAGATCCTAGGACAATCTTTTACAGTTCCTAAAGACTTCAGTGGTCTCTGTTTCTTTGGTTTGCCTGTGTTCACACAGGTGTTACACAGCTCAGCTCTTCTTCACCAGGAAAAGCAGAAAAGACCAAACACATCAAATGCACTGGAATGTAATTGTGTATGTGTGTGAGTGTGTGTGTTCTTGAACTGAATGCAGTCTGACATCCCCTACCCCTTCTTTCTTCCATGTGCCTCACCTTCCCCCTTAGCCACAGAAAGGAGGGTCTCTTCCTGCGAATCCCATGCTGGAAGTTGGTTTCTGGGAAGCGAAACCTAATGTCTGTGGGCTGTTTTTTAAAGCCATGTTTCAGTTCTGTCTTCAGACTTTTTGCTGCCTTTGGGGAACAGAGGGGTGGGAAGGGTAGAATTGTTAAACTGTTTTTAAAATCTATTATGGAAATTTTGCATGTATAAAGTTATTCTTAAATCTAAAGGAGCCTCCCCAATTTGTGGACATGGCTCCAGGAGAGCATCATCACAGATTCCTCAACTCAGTTTTAGATGAGACTATCCTGAAAAGAGTGTTTGATGACAAAAGGGGGAGAGATTGATGTGATGGAAGGACGACATTGTCAGGATGTCTTTTAAATACATGTCAGAAGTTAGGCTTGTAAAATGGAAATTTTAAAACAACCCACAGGGATATGTATGTCTGTTTCCACTGGGTGCATTTGAAAATCCTTCCACTAAATTAGAGTTTGGGTATGTAGATGTTGGGGTTTTTTGGTTAAAATAATTGTGGCTCTCTTCTGTTCTCTTCCATGGTATGTAGCACAGTCTCCCATGTTTCTAGGTAAAATTCACTGATGAGAATACTGTGAAATGTGGATTCACATTTTCTTCTCCTTTCCCCCCTGCTTCCTGCATGACTCTTCTTTGGTGGGATATGAAAAAAAAAAAAACAACAAACCAAACCAAAAAACAACAAAGTTGTTCAGAGTTGTTCAGAGTCCTTCATCTGGAAAACAAAAATGGTAAGAGGAGCTAGAATTTGCAATGTAATTAATGAACTTCCTATCAGTGGAGGGTTTTCCTAGACTTCTGATTTTAACTAGAATATGATGCTGTCCTGCTGCAGAAGTAAACCCGATGCTCTCCTGTGAGATTTCTGTCTGGATTAGTCCTGATGTGCACACACCTCCTTTGCCATGGACTGAGACCCAGTGAGAATGTAGCATTTTGTTTATCCTGGTTGTGTGCCTCCAGGACTCCTGCCTGTACCAATGGTGACTGGGCAGAGCTCCTTTTTTGTATCTGTGCAGTATATTTGCTTTGTGCTTTCTTCTTTGGTGCTTTTTAATACTTTAATACTTGGATTTTTTTTCTAATAACTGGTACAATTTTTAATAAAATTGTTAAATTTGTCTGTGTTCCTTGTTTTATTTTTTAAGGGATGGAGGGCATTTACACAGCTGGCCTATTCTGGAGTTGCCTAAATCAGTGATACAATTTGGGTTGTTCAACTTTGAAAATATCTGCACATTTATGTGCACCCTAATACCAGGCCCTGCAACAAGCACAAGGTTCTCTTTTGAGATTGGACTGCCTTCAGTGGGCATAATTTGATTTGTAAAATAGTCTTTCAAGAAGATTTATTTCCATGCTTGGACAGAGAACTGCTGCTGCTTGGTACTGCAGAGTTAACCCGCTTCAAATCAGGAAGATCTTGTTAAGATACACATAAGGTTCATCCTCCAAATTTGCAAAATGTAATCTTGGATTGATGACCGCTTACCTACTGCCTACACAGGTACATTTGAAGGTTTTGAGGCCTTAAGAATGCAGACTCATTGCTTGGTAATCCTATTAAGGAAATATGGTTCTCACTGGTCTTCCGACATAAAGGCAGCAGAGGAAGATGGCCACATTTGAGAGTGCTTGTAAGGGTAGTAATGACTCCTTCAAACACAGACACGTGAATGTCTTGGCCATCCCAAGCACAGCAATCATCAGGCCTGTCCTCAAGTTTTCTTGGGAAAAATTACCACCACTAAGTAAAGGTATTTAACCTATGTGGAGCAGCAATGGTGATACATGTATTGTGAATTATTTATAATATGGCTGGTCGAATTCCTTCAACCACATTGTTCCTCCAGTGCAATGCTGCTGCAGTGTGCATGGGAGGCTTAGGGAGCCAAGTTAACAATCCTACCCGATGTTAAGTTGCCTTGGCTGGTGTCTGCATATTACAAAAGGGCCTTTCATTCCAAGAACACATGATGTGTGTGGTATGAAAAGCCACATGTGCATCTAAGACCACAGGGGGAAAAAGACAGTTTTTCTTTTCATTGTATTAGATCTAGTGAGAAGTGTGTCCCCTGGTCAGCCTCATGTGACCGTGAAAGAGCCTGTTGTAACACACTGATATGAGGGACACACGTGAGATTGACTTCCATGGGGGGGTTGCCCAGAGTTTCCTCATTTTCATGTGGTTAAATTCTCACTGTTAATTAAAATCTCACTCTTAGAAGCTTTAGTAATTCTTGTACCAAAGAGAAGAATGGCTTTTAAAAATGAACAGTGTGTAATGCTACTCCAGAAGCATTTGCCAAAGCAGCAGCATGCATTGCACCTTGCTCATAGCAAAGGCAAGCGTGCAGATGTATGATCAGCCTCTCTTCCTCTGAGACCTGCTAAATTACTCTTGGCTCTTTGGTTTGGCTCTGTCATGACCTGCTGGCTGTTACTTGCCTGTGGCAAAGTAGACTCAGGGTTCATGGAAACATTTTCAGGGTTAGGCATCAGGACCAGATGCTACAGGCTGGAACATTCTTATTGCAACATTAATACTTTTTAAATTTTTTTTATTATTATTATTGTGAGTTTGAAAGAAATTTGATATCCTAGAAAATGTGCTTCGGAAAACTTTCTTCTTAAAGTACTAAGCCTGCATACTAACAGGTCATTTTCAGTTTGTTTCCAGGCATGGCCCCTTTCATGACAATCACATGTCCCTCACTTTCTGTACTAACATGACTAGCACTTTAAAGGAAAATGAGTTCTGTTATTAAGTTCCTAGCTGCATGCTGTAGGGATAAGGTAAAAAGTTTAAGTAGGATTACTGCTTCAAGGAAAAAATGATTATCAAGAAGTGCTCAGCCTGTCTCGTTAAAAATAATAAAGCATTCTGAGGACAAGAAAGTTCTTTGGTTGCACAAGCTACTGCATAAAGCACTCTATTTTCATGACTCTGGCTGCTGAAGTTTAGAAGCCACTATAGTGCATGGATTGGGGAATATTTTTCAAGCACTTATAACATTGTTTTATGGTACAGTAAATGTGGTTGTCCTCAGTCTCCACAATGTACATGCAAGCTTGGAAGCAGCTTTACTAACCAGCTCTCTCCTTGTGCTCTCATACTTGAGTAATTCAGACATGATACAGTCCCATTTCCTTCTTTTGTTTGCATCCCCCCACCTGCTGTTTCTAGTTATGAAGAGATGGGGTTTGGGGAGGAAAAAGCATCCTGAAAGCTTTTGACAGCTTTGGGAAGTTGGTGTTAAAATGCAAGAGCTGCAGTTGTTTCATTGTTCATATTACTGGTTTCTGTCAAGAGATTTAAACTGAAAGAAACCTATTTCCAACAGGAATCTAAAAAGGAGGTGACAATAACTTCTGATAGTGAGTTGTCTTCCACCTGACATGATGCATGGTACCCTAACACAGCTAGAGAGCCTGACAACAAACCACCAGGTGTGAAGCTCTGACATCAGTATTCATATTGCCCTCTATAAGTCCTTTAAATCTCGATTTCTCTTAAATGAATTATGTTCTCTGTAACATTCATAATGGACTCTTTTCTTTCTCCATTAAAGTCTGTGTCAGCATTCTCCTTCTCTGCGTTTTGCCTCAGGGCTCTTGATGTATACAAAGACTCCTCTGTTTGCTGCTCTTAGTCACACGCTTTCACTCTTAACCTCAGCGCTATAAACTAAACATCCACCCACTATGGCTGGAGATGACCCTGTTTACGTCTGCTGCTCAAATCACGACAGCAGCAGTCATGAAACTTTGTTTTCATGGAGACAGTCAGCTCTTAGTAAGAGGACAATGAGGCTTGACTTCTTTCAACACTGCAAGTTTTTTTTTTTTTTAAATTTCAACAGAAATAAATAGCCAGGAAAGATTAATGGGATATGTAAAGAAACTGGTTGTTTCAATCATTTTACATCAACGCCTTTTAAAATTACTGTATATGATTTGTTGTAGCAGTCCACGATGGTATTGGAACACACCAAGTCAATCTGACACAGCAAGGGCACAAGCAGGGGAATCGGGCTAATGTTTACATTTCAGGGCTGGTTATGATAATCAGCCTGAACTATGACTTTCTGCAATCCAGCAGTGAGTGTAGAACAGGAGGGTCACCTACTCCACTAAGAAATTCCCATTTTTGGACACCTTTGCCACCAGACTAACTGCCATGACTACTGAACAGCAGTCCCTTAGTAAACAGGGAGACGAGTGACCAGTTTGAGAATATGAAGGAAAGTGTCAGGAGCACTGCTAACTGACAGTGGAGGATCCTCTCCCTCAACCTGCTGCCAATGCTCTTCCTAATGCAGCCCAGGATCCCATTGGCCTTCTTGGCCACAAGTTCACACTGCTGGCTCAGGGACAGTTTGGTGTCCATCAGCACCCCCAGGTCCTTCTCCACAGAGCTGCTTCCCAGCAGCTCAGCCCTCAGTCTGTGCTGGTCCATGGGGTTATTCCTGGCCAGGGGCAGGAGGCTGCACTTGCTGTTGTTGATTTCAGACAGTTCTTCTCTGCCCATCTCTGCAGCCTGCTGAGGTCCTGCTGCACAGCCCTCTGGGGTATGGGCCAGTCCTCCCAGCTTTGTGTCATCAGGGAACTTGCTGTCATCATTTAGCAAGAAGGTGTTGAGATGCTCTCAATATAAAACATATTTCAATGTCTTCCAATGAGTCCTTCCTGTGACCCTGCCCAACATTTCCACTGCTGGGACAGCAGCTTCCCAGAGCTCTCCACACTACTCTGCTTCACACAGGGAGGCCCAGGGCTCTGCAGCTGGTAGCCAGCTTGCCCAGTCCCCTAGGCGTTTGCACAAAGCCTTCCTTCGACAGGACAGGGTCACAGAGCTCATTTTGCCTCAGTGCAAGCATGCTCCCCATGGAATATTTGCTGGCACTTTCATTAGTCTAATTTTAAATATCCCAAGTGAACAGCTCTCTACTATTTCCCTTGAGAGACTGCTGTACCTACTAATAAATCTTACTGACAAAAGGCTTTTCCCAATATCCATCCTAACTTCTTTCTCTCTTAATTATATTCCAATACCCTAGTTGTATGTCCTTGTGTCATTTTGCAAGGAAACCTTACCAAAGTCATTTCTGTAACTAATGCACACCAGAGCTCACTTAGCTCCTTGGCAAAAGCTCCTGCTGACTTCAATGTACTTGCAGCCAGCTTTTGGGCAAAGCTCTGCAAGCTTGGTGCAAGCCTGTAATCCTAGAGCTAGCATGGTGGGGCATAGCAAGGCTCAGTTAATGTTGCTACCCAGCCCTTTTACTGCTGCCCTCAGTCTTTCTGCCTGGGACCACCAAAGACTTCAGTGAGGGTAGGAAAATGAACAAGATGTATAATCCAGGGTATTCTTCAGGCTTTCTGAGGTGCCCAACCCCCTTGCTTGCTGACACTGCCTCCCCCAGGGGGGCTGGCAGCCTGTGGGATTCAGGGCTGAGGCTCCAGTAGAGTGGTTTGGTATGTATATCTTGGGAGCAGCTCGCCTGGGAGCAGAAACCTGGCTCCACCACCCAAGTATTGCCGGTCTGGCAGCCTGGCTGTGTCCCTGCATGGCAATATCCCTGCCTGGGGTTACACTAGTAACAACAACATGACATTCATTCCTGCAATGTTGGATGTAGTAAAGCATTTCCCCTTCACTTCCTTCCCTGTATGATTGTGAGTCATGGTTCTTGGGAGCCGACAACAGGGGAATCCAAATGGTGCTTCGAGTTGTGCCCAAACATGAACAAATACTTAATTAATCAGGGATTTATCAGAAAAAGAAATGTTTGTTGATGTAAGCTGTTATTTGGGGCTGATGTGCTCATGTCACATTATGTGGTCTTTATGCCTCCATCTGAACTAGACACTTTTCCTTCAGGTGAAGTTTCCCTCCTCATCCACAGAAACTGGATCAATCTCCTCCTCACTCCCGCTGCAGTAGTTTGTTTGCCCTTTGGAAAAGGAAAACCAAAGAATATCCAGCTTTGTACCAGCTGCCCGTGAGGTTGGCCAGGGGGAGTTTCCCTTGCTGGAGAAGGGGTTGCCACAGGCCACATCTACAGCTGAACTCTCCTTAATATGGGACGTGGCCTGTAATTGCTAACACCCTACTCTGTTGTGATCTTTAGCTAAAGATGTGTGGAGTCAGTCAACCAATCTGACACTTTATCGGAGTGGATACAACAGAGAATGATGGAAGGTGGGCAAAGGGATTATTGCTCCTGGTTGTTAAGTTCTCTTGTAACATAAGGCACAAAATTAGATCCAGCAAGGTTCATTGGTGCTTACCTATCCCTTTTGATACCAAAGTCCAACCCCACAATCTCATCCAGCTGCTGCCTAACCCTGGAAGGGGTTTTCACATTTCTCACCATCCTAAAATTCTGCTGGAGGCACTGAACATCTCAGGACCAATCTTATGCCACAGTCCTGCCAAGCTGGTGCTTTTCTGGCTCTCTCATTTGAGATACCTGTTGGGGCAGCCTGTTTCAGAGTGTGCCACCAAAGCAGGGCTCACAAAAGATGCAGAGGAGGCTGATCCCTTCTCTGCTGTCAGCCAATAACCCTCATTTGAACTCTCACCCAGAGTCATTGTCTACTGTCCTGCCAGACAGGATCTGAGCCTGGTGCTCTCTGTTCCCAGAGGAGGGCTCTACACATGCGACCAGTCAGGATGAGTTGCTCTAAGCTCCTTCTGTCACATCTAAAACACAGATATTTTGGAGTCCAGACAGTGGGAAAAGAGACTGAATACAACCATCTTAGGGCTAGCAAAATCATGGTGTGGCTGTAAAAATCTATGTTTCTATTTAAAATCAGCTGAATTTGAGGGTTCAGTCTTTGAACCAGGTTGAGAGAGACTTCCTTGTGAGGTATTCAAAGTCTGGAGAGAAGTGTTTTATTGACACTCTTCTCATGATCTCTGTGCCTCAATGGCCCTCCCAGCTGTCTCCCTGCTGAGGGCACCAATGGCTGTTCTCTGCTCTTAGACATCTGCTGCTTCCTACATTGCCTGAGGGGCAGCTCAGGCACCTGGCTCAGGGCAGTGGAGCTGATGGAGGAACCTAAAAGTTGGTGCTGCAGAGTTCAAAGTTAGGATGTTAACTGCCTTTTATGCTTCTGCTTGCTCATTACTGTGGAAGAGATGGTAGTGCATTTCGTTAATCTCAGAATAGACACAGTTCTATAATGGGACATTACTTCTTTGCATTGCACTTCTTTGTCTGAGATAAGATATGGTCTCTAATGTCTTTTTTTTTTTTCCTTCTTCGAGTTGGTACTTGTCCAGAGCACTTCTTCATCTTGCCAACTAGTGATTAATTGGCTGTACTGAAAGGTTCAACACTTTTCTGTACGTTTACCAGAGGAGGTAGAGGAATGTGTGCTCTATCTAGAGTAAAAGCGTGCCCTAAGTGGATTTAAAAATGGGTCATCACTTGCTCATTTTAGAATCTGTGCCCTTAAAGTGCATAATGAACGGTGCCCTACCTTTTTGATATAATTAAAAAAAACCCAAAAAACTTCATGGTGAGTGGGAATGTCAGGGGGAAATTCCAAGACTTCTGTTTATCTTCAGTCAAACGCCATACAGGCAGCTCAGGCACAGACTTCTTTGTGCTATGCTGGTGTTGTCAGCTGTCATATAGAATGTAGTTTTGTCCCTTGCTGCTGGAATTTCCATGCTGATTGTACAATTTTACCTCCTGACAGTCCAGGGGAAAAAAAGTTACTAAAAAACATCAGCCTAGGCAGGGCCTTGTCAGCTATAGTTTCAGTTCCAGCACCTAGTGTCTTTCAGCATTTCCAGCCCTACAGTAAGGGTTTGGAGGGTTAATGGTCTACTTAACAGAGAGACTTGAGTACTCTTTGAGCAAAGCTTGGAATGGGACTCAGCTCTGTTTCACAGAACTGCATTGCAGCTACTTGCTACATATCCTTTTGAAAGGAAATCCCAAATTAGGGCCTTCTACAATTCGTGTTGTCACCCTTCTGCAAGAGAACTTCATGAAGCAATTTGACCTTGTTCCTACTTTTGCATTAGCATCTGATTCATTTGCCCTTAAGTTGGAAATTTATGCTCTTGCAACCAGACATCCATGGTTCATGTCTTAGAGATGACCCAAACATGGGTGTGTTTCAGCTGGCCATGATGCTTGTAACCACCAGACCACAATCTGCTCCCAGAGCCAAGAATAGCAGCAAGATTTCTGATGTTCAATTTTCAGCAGAGCTGTCCTGCTTGCAAGATATTTTAGAGTGTTGGCAATGTTGGTAAACTGACAAGGACCCAGGAGTGAGCAGGTTGAATTGGAAATGAAAAGACAGGACAAAATAAAAATAGTATTTTCAAAAACATTCTCTAGTCTTGTTTTCTAGTGGGTGTTTTTTTGTTTTGTTTTGGTCGGTTTTTTGGGGGTTTTTTTTGAGTGACTCACAATTTTTAAATTTGTGGTAGGTTATAGTGTTGCCAAACCTAATATATCTTATCCTTCATCTAAACCTCTCTCCAAAGTTTTCATGCTTATTCATCCTTGATCTGTCTTTTGTGATGGCTTCTAAGGACACCAACCAGTAGCAGATGTTATAGTATTTTTTTTTATTGTGGACATCTCCTGAAAGTATTGAACCAAAATAACAAAACCAACAGCTTTTGGGGGCTACCAAACAGTCTCGAGACAGTCACTTCTTTCGATCCTTGCCAGCCTAATTTGATTTGAACAGAGAACTGATAAAGAAATGCCGTCAAGCCCCGGCAAGTCGTGTTTCTGCTTCTCCATCTGAATCATTTCTTGACTGCCTGTTGAATGCTTGAGAGCAAGTTGGGTGCCTTCCAAAACAAAGCAAAGATAACTTCCCTGTCCCAGAGAGGTTATCGTGCAAACAGAGACTACCCAGCACGTAACAGCAACCTTGTGTACATACGGGGAGCAGTGGAGGCAGTTGATCATATGGATTGTGTAGGCAGGACTTAAAGACCGATATGAGGCCATATGAGTTGCCTGTGTGTGCTCTTAGCCTGCTGGAGCTCCCAGTGCACAGCCCTGGGCAGCCCTTCCTCCCAGAGACAGGAGGGATGCAGCACTGGGCCAGGACACGTCCCACTGGGCACACTGTGCATGTGTGTAATGCTTTAAACTGAGCTTAGGAAAAGGATTTGCATGGACATCCCACATCATCCAAGTGACCAAGACTAAATTACCAAGCCTTTCAACAGGAAAGGAGACTTCTAGATCAAAAATTATAATGTTTCACCATGCATAAATTACAGGTTCATTTCTCTACACGCTGACAGTTATAAACACTTTTTTTTGGCCCTAGGTCAGAGGTATGGCTTTGACCATAATTATATTCTTTGTAGATTACTTATTTTTGTTTTGGTTACCATTGCTTTTGCAATGGATCAGGCCTTTGCATTACTGTTTGTCCCATGCTCCCATTTTTCTGCTGTGACAGCCACCTCCTGTCACCAACACCACCTGGGTCACCATCAAAGGGAGGGCAGCGTGGGTCACCATCAAAGGGAGGGGAGCTCAGCAGAGAAAAGATCTTGAGTTTTGATCAGAACCCATGATGGCAGAGTAGAGAGAAGCGCTGGTGTGGTGGTGTGTAGTGCAAGGGGCTTTGCCCTGCTGGATGAGGAGGAGGTGGAAGAAGAGGAGGAGGAGGAGGAAACAGTGTTCTTTATCACTTTTGTTTCCCACTGTCCTGCAGTCAGATTTTCTGCTTGTTTTTCACTGTGCCCTTCATGTGTTTTCCATCTCTCCAGAAATCACTGGCTTTGTTTAAAATAGACTTCAAGCAGCTGCCAAGACTTTATCCAGAAAGGGAGAAAAATGCACGGACGCCAAGTTCCTATAGAGTTATCAAAAGCTTTCACTCCCCATCAAGAATACACCAGAAGTCTGGTCTTCTCAAGAAGAGTTCTGAATAGTCACTACAGGTCATCCTGCAAGAGCCACTAAAGCACTTCTGCCCAGGAGAGACATCCTCAGCTCCCAGTGGCGTCTCCCAAGATCTTCTTGCAAGTACTCTCACAAGTCTCTCACATCCTGGGATGTTGGCCTTTCTTTGCAGTGTATTGAATCTACACAGAAATATCACAAAGTTAGAGGGAAATGGCTTAAGAATGTTTGACTCAAAAACATTTAAAGATGAACATGAAGTGATAGATTTCATCAGAGCACAGCTTTGTGCTATAGGCTTGCAGCCAAGGAGGATTCATGTTAGGGGGCTTTGCTAGCTGTATTTGTTTTCTCTTTATGCTTTACCACCTTTTCCTAACCCAATCCTAAAGGGATTTCCTGCTCTGTCTCCAAAAAGGAGATGCTATTGTTAAGTAATTCCCAGCTCAGAGCTTAGCATCTCCTTCTCTCTGCAACAGTTCAAGTCAGCAAGGTAAGTACATGTAAAATTGAAAACAGGATCAGCTCCTTCATCACCAGGGCAAAAGACATTGAAATAGAGACAAAAACAAATATTCTTTGCTTTTAGGTAGAGCAGCGTGATTTGACTCTGGCTTTTGGACCTGTTTCCTAATATTTCTTGATTAGAAAAGCTTACTGAAAATACTTGAGATGGCTGGTGGGGAGAGACTTTCCCGACGGAAGCAGCTCCTTCTGACAGAATGTAAACAATCCCAGAGCAGGCTTCATGAACAGCACTCCTCCCACCAGGAGCAAAAACACACCAGCTCTAAGCCAGCAGCTCTGATGTTTTGGTTGCTACAAAATGCTGTGGTGTGTGTCTAAAAGATACCAGGAGCAAAGGATTATTCTTGCGCACTTTTATTTCCAAGGGGCAGCAAGGTCTCATTTTGACTAAAGTCATGCACCAGCCTCTTGTCACCTGCTCTTTTACCTCCCAAAACAGCATCAGGGAGAGAAAGCTGCCTTGGCTGAATGAAGTGTATGCCAAAGTGAATGCCAAACTTTCTGATGTTTTAAAGGAGGAGGAGACTTACAATTTTAGATGAAGTGAAAAATTATGATTTCCTGTTTCTCCTATTGCTCATCTCCCTTCTCCCCTTAGAGGCTGTCCTCTGCTCTCTATTTTGTCACAAGTAGTCTTGGTTTGCTGCACCTGGTTTTATTATGTTCCCCCTCATACTCTTCCTAGGCAAGTAGCATCAACTCATCACTGTTTTTCCAGCATGTTGAAAGAGACTGATACAAGCAAAGTCTTGTACAAATCCTGGCTGTGATTAGTGAAAGCCACGTAGGTCTTCCCTGAAGCCTGAGGGAACTGGATGCTGAGATCCTTCCTCACTTCACCACCAGCACGGGTGCAGTGTTTTCAGGGAAAAGGAAGTGCCCCTGACTATGCTACCCCTGTACATGTGTGTATCCCTACTGTGATTAAGTCTGCAATTATGGTAAGCACACAGGGAACTCAATGCACAAAATACGAACTTGTTTTGAAAGTCTGGGCAACAACATCTTGATGACTCACTTTATCTCTGTAAAGAATGACTGAAAAATACTTATTTCTCCTCAAAGGTTTCCACACTCCACAGTATTGTGACAAATCAGAATACTCTAGAAAGCATCTTGGGGGAAATCGCTGCTCCTAGTACTGTTGTAAATTAAATATTTGCTCATTCACTTCGTTCGTGGTGCTAGTGCTCCATAGGAAAGGAGTAGTACTTTCACTGCTTTTTTCCTAATACTGCTTTTCTGCCACTTCTTGTGTAAGCATGGAATGCTCATACAGCCCAAAGCAATCCTGAATCATAAAACATCTTTCTATCTAACCTGGTGCACTGAATCCCAGAAAGCTGAGTATCCACTGCAGGAATTAACCTTAGATATTGTTAAGACACACAGCTACTCCCCATTTCATAGTGGGGAGGGGGAGGAGGAAGGGGGAGGCCGAGTAACAGAAAACCCTGGTGCTGTGAAAAATGGAGTGAGGTGTAAGAGGGAAGAGATGCAGCACCCAAGCAACCAGCAAGAACAAAGCACAAATTCAGCCTTTGCACAGCAAGCAGAAATTTATAAAAGGCATCAGACCAGGATGCTTCTTGCTTAGTTCTTTTTGAACAGCTCTGAAAATGAAGTGAATTAATAGTTTCCAAACCCAACAGGTAAATTCGCAGCAATCAGAAACATGAGAATAAAAAGGGTGGTGAAGCAATATTAAGAAAGAAGATTACATACTGGAAATTGGGCTCAGTGCAAAATCTTTTTTTCTGTCTTTTTTTTTTTTCTTTTTTAGTTACTGTAACTATAAGCAAGAAATGTGTGCCAGAGGAAATGAGAATTTAAGAAAATATAGACAGTTTGGCAGGCCCACAATATGAAAGCTTTAAGGAAAGAACATTTAGAGAACAGAAGGAAATATTAGTGGGAGAAATGATAGCAGCATAAAAACATCACCTTTTGAAAGGTATCATTTTGCACCCAACTTTTTAACATCATTTAACATGCATATTGAGCATGCTTTTTTTTAACCAGCTGGGAGAAAGGCAGGAAAAGAAGAAAGCACTTCCAGCAACTTAATAGTTAAGGTGTTGGAATAGTTACCAGACACTGTTTCTGTAGGAATGATGAAGCTGAGATTTAGAAGACGTTGAAAGAATTGTGATTCAGAATGGCCAAATACACATTAGTGCCCCCACCTTGACACAAATAAACCACAGCTGCCTGGACAGCATAATTCCCTTTTGGCTTGAAACTGTATATGTTATTTAGAAGGCTCTTTGAGAATAGAAGTAGCCCAGTGAGAGATTCATAGAGAAGCCAGGGATCTAAAGCTGACCCAGCAAATAACTGCTTCTTGCTGTCTGCACTAGAAAACTAAGTCAGCTGGATCCCAGCAAAGGTAGCTGGAAATACAGGAAAATAAGCCCTGATCCTTTCCTCTAAGAAGATAACAAAGAGATAGCAGGTGTTTGGAAGCTGTGGTGAAAGGCCTGGTTTTGAATCCCTGTGAGTATGGAGCTTTTGCTGCCATGTTTGCCTTTGGTTGGATGTCAGCAAAGAATGGAATTTGGCTCCTCCTCATTCTGCAATGTGTAATTTTTATCTTTCCAATATGTGAAGTCACCAAACCTTCTGACCTGTTTACTCAGTGCTTCCAGAGGCCATTCATTTCAAAACACTACCACGTTACAGGTATGTGGAGTCCCCAGTTCAACCCTTTATAATAGTTATTTATTACTCTGGTTTGGTCTGTGAATGCTGAAACCAGTTTTGTCTGCCCAGCTGCCCCACTGCAGAGCTCTGCCTTTGCCACCTAAAACCTCCTGGTCCTTGTGCAAGAGTTGCTTCAGCAATCCATTCAGCCAGCTGGTCCAGGCTCTACAGCCCTCAGCCTGCACATCCATCTGCAAACAATGTGCTGGCCAGACAGGAGCATCCATGGAAGGCATCAGGTGCATCATGGCAGAGGTGTAGACATCAAATGTTCCACAAGGCCAAGGATGGAAAGGGCAGCCTGCCTGTGGTTGCTTTTCATGAAATGTCACCAAAAATTCCTGTGGACCATACTCAGGAAAAAAGGGGAAGAACTTGGTGCTGTGGTGGGATATTGGATAGCTTTGTACTTGTTCACATGGTATACCAGCTTCCAATTATTGGTTGAGAAGTGAAAGACTAAGCAGCCTTTCTGTTCCAGGAGAGTGGTGGAGTCCATCTTGTTTAGGCAGGGTCTGTCAGAACTTGCAGTCCCAAGTACCCATAGTGATGTGAGACTCAGCCTTGGATGGAAAACTGGCCCAAGAAAACTAAATATTTGAGCAGCTAATCTGTGCTGCATTATCAGTACCTGAGCTAGGTAATTAAAGCTAGCTCTTGCAGAGCTACGAAGTCTGTGGCCATGCCTTTATGTTGCAGTGTTGGCATCCTCTCAGGTGCCTGAGAATCTTTGCTTCCAGCCTCCTTTTGGAATTACTTAATGTGCTAAATGCACCACGTATGGTAAAGTTTATTTAGTCAGACATAAATATCCCTGTGGATATCATGGAGACCATTCCTTGATGCAAATCACTGCCATTCATGCTTTGAGATATTATGCTCCAAGATGCTGCACTGTGCTGGGACAGGCAGGTCACTGCTTTCCAGAAGGAAGCAACCACAAATGCACTCACCATTTGTCCCTTTTGTTTGCCCTTCAGCCTGCCAAGTGCTTGGTAGCCTCACAACTGCAGGCACCACATGAGCAAATCTTTGGATGTTTGCTTCCTGTCAGGCCTGTTGGTTAAATATTTGGGAAAGGTGGCTATACTGTGCAGCTCACTGAAATGCAAGAAAGATCCCAAAGTGTTTTACAAATGGTGTTTAACTCACGTTCATCCCATCCAATTTAAGGTTTTTTTTCTGGAATCCTTAAATTGAGGCTTTGTCTTTTTGGTTTAGTTTCTATCATCCAGAGCAAGTCTTCTAGTTCTTAGAAATTTATAACCCACTGATGGGGTGCTGAAAACCCAGCCTGAAATACCACCTACATCCTGTGTGAAGAGGATGAGGACCAGGAGGCATCCATCTTCATCCCACTGGGAATACCCTTGCTTGCAGGAGGGCGGGTGGAGGGGGGAAAGTGGTGTCTCATGGAGTACCCAGGATATGGGCAAACCCCTCTGGCCTTTACTGCTTCACATCCCTGTCAGGTGTGATCTAGGACACAATAGTATGTTCCTTGAAATAGTGTATATTCCTGGCAGTTCTTACAGCTGGAAACACCCTGAGATGTTGGCTTGCTTAGCCAAAGCTGGGAGAGCAAGTTGCTCCTTCACAGAAAGACAGGGACACTCCTGACTGCAGATGGAAGGATCAGAGGTGCTGTAGGTGGAAGATACAGAGATGAGCCTGGGTCAGATAAACCCACTGGCCCATGCAGGAAGGTTAGAAAAATGAGTCAGGAAGTGAGGAATATGCTCATGTAAGCTGTGGCACCAGTATACAGAAAGGCTCTTTGATTCATAGGACAAATTATGAACTTCTGGAAAAGGGTTCTGGACCTCCTCCTTCTGCCTGAACCCAGCTCAGAGCTTCTTCTGCAGTACAGTGGAGCCAAGGTGGGGAAATGCTGGTGACATTCACTACTCTCACCAAGGTCTACATATTGTGCTGTCACTTGTTTCAAGGTGCTGGGGAAGGTCTGCACACTATGTGCTGCATTCAGTGTGTGCTCTGTAACATTTAAAACATCCTGTGACACAAGCCTGGAGCTTTGGGGCAGGGTGTGCTGGAGATATCATGGGTCTCTATCTGGGAGATATCATGGGTCTCTCAAGAGTTGGACTGGTCCTTGAAACTTAGGGCAACTGGATGTAACAGACTTTCTTGCTGGGAGAGGGGAAGAGATGGAAAAATGAAAGCAGAAACAACGTTGTAGCCATTTAAATTGCAGGATTCATAGATTAGTGGATTACAGACCAATACAGCCACCAGGCCCCCTTCTGGTCTTACTGCAGCAGCAGTGTACACCAAGCATATCTTCCTCAAGAGAAGTGAGTCCTCTGTGCTCTTTTATTTGGAGCCTGATGGATGCTTTGCAAATGCCAGTCCTGGTGGGCACACGAGGGATGCCCTGTGCTTTCCAACCCAGCTGGTCTTGCAAAATGCCCAGAGTTTGGTGTTGTGTCTGCACATCTACAGTGAGTGTCTGTGTCTCAGGAGGGATGGAGGTGACTTCACTCCCTTTAGAGCAGTACTGGCAGTCCATTTCACCATTCCACTGCTGGTCTAGTGGTGTGCTGGGCCACCTAAGCACTGCCTTATTTTTTCAGATACAGTATGTAATTAATCAGCAGATTTACTGCCACATCACTGTGTCCAAGAGTGACTAAATGACGCTAAATGATCCTGTGCAAGAACATTGACTTTCAACATTAAGTGAGAGATGTGATATGAAGAACATAAATCAAATTCTTGCTATTGGCAATAGAGAAGCAGTTTTCTCCAGGACAGACTACTATAGGAGATTTCTTGCATCTTCTGGAAAAAGACATGTTGGCTGCTGCCAGAGACATGATACGGAATAAACAGACTGTGAATAGGTGTGGCTGTTCAGGTCCATGAGTGAATGGGCCACAGTACTGGTGCATGGCTCCCATCCACTGCACTGCCAAACGTGCTTCCTGAAGTGAGAACCAAATACCATTGCCTGTGTCACCAAACTCAGAGGTAATAAAGATCAGCTGTCCCAGTGAAAAGCCACTCTTGCTTTTTCCTTCCCCTGTCTGCACCAAACAGCCTGGGCTACTTGCACAGGAGGGCAACAGGCCCCCTGTTCCTCATCACTTCATCACTGCTACTGGGGTCCCCTTGCCCCCAGGTTGCCTTCTGCCCCCATGGCAGGGCTGCCTTCACCAGCCCCTTGGGGAGGGGAAAGCTTAGCTGTGCAAAATCTTTGATGTGACATGGGTCCAGGCTCAGTTACCAGGTACAAGCAGTGAAGGTGAATATTAAGAGCTGCTTAGAGGATTGATTTTTCATTAAGATGAATCTATTGTAATTAAGCCTTACAGAGATGTTTTTGCTAATGCTGCATTATTAATTGCCTGAATTCAATCCTTTTTAAAATTTATTTATTTTTAGTTTTTAAGCATGTGAAGTTTTTTACCTTTTTTTTTTCTTTCAGTCTTGTGTTACTTCTCCTTCTCCCTCTAGAATATATATTGGTGTGCCTTTTCTTCTTTCAATGTCTGTTTTCTCTCAAGACTGATTTTTTTCTGTTGTGTTTAATTGTTTTTCTCCTGATTTATTATTCCAAGCCCATGCTAGGCAGTCTGTTTATTTATAATTTGGATTATTTTAAAATGGATACAGAGCTCTAGGTCAGTGTTTAAAAATTAACTAATAAAATACACAAATGAGGCCCAATGGTCAACATAAGATTACACATCCTCTAGGATTCACATGCTACTCCAAATAAACCACTGGGGAATACCAGCCCCAGGCCCCAAAAGCATGGAAAATTCACTAATCTGGACTGAAGTGGGCTGATATAGAACACATATATGGGAACCCTTCACGGAAAACATCAGGCTAATCTTCTTACAATTGAACTAGCAGGTGTCAGCATGAGCCCTTGGGAGGAGTGACAGTGATGGTGTGCTATGGCAGAAAAATGCTGGGCTCTGCCCAGCCCAGGTACCCACGTCCCAAGAATGATCCCCTCACTTCTAGGCATTTTGGGAGAATGCAGTTCAAAGGAGAATAGCTTGACCCTCACAATACATATCAGAAGACCAGAGCATCCTGAACTTCTGCTGCACCTTCCTCCTTCCATCATGGAGGCTGCTGATTCCCAGTGGAAAGGAAAACCCAGGGAAGGCCACGTGTGTTGTTCTGCACAGAGACATGAACCCATTCATCACCTCCCCCCTGCTTTGGCACTGCCCCAGGTGTGGTACCCTGAGGGCTGCATCCCTCTTTTCACACTCCATTGCAAAACTTCTCCAGTAAACAAACAAGCAGTATCGGGCAGTGTGTGTGTTTGGAGAGGCAGCGTTGCCTGTGGAGGACAGGCAGCAGCCCTCGATGGCAGCGTGCAGGGCAGAGAGCCTCCCTGGCAGCAGGCACAGCAGGGAGAGGGCTCCAAGGGAAGTGGTGTGGTGGTCAGCTGGCCAAGAAAACACCATCGGCCCCCCAGCAAACACGGTTTCCCACGGGTGGTGCCATCAGTGCTCTGAGGTCTCTTGCCCCTGCACAAAGTGTGCAGCAGGCTGAGGGGTGCCTGAGGCTGCAGGGAGGAAGCAGTGCCCTTGCTGATGGCCAGAGAGGCCTCGCTGGCAAGGCCAAAGGGAGAAGCACAGGGACTGTGGCTTTCCCGTGCTGGCTTGACAGCTGGGCACACTTAGTTCATTTGCACAAAGGTATGAAGCAGTGGCATGGGGCAGCCAGTGCAGTGTGTCCTGCTCATCCACCTGCAGAGGTGAGGGCACATCCACCAAAGACAAGGAAACTGGAGATGCAGGAACTAAATCCACCTGCTCTGTCAGTCACAGCCTGGGCTGCTGCTGAAGACACACAGGTCTTTCACAGTGGTACAAAGCGGGAGTGAAACCTTCCCCAGGGATGGCTGGACCTTGTGCCCAGACAGGGGCAGGGCCAGTGTGTGGAGATGCTGGTGCTGGATACCAAAACCAGCACCACTCCCACTGCGAGCACACGGGCGAGTTAGCTGTTGCCCCAGTGAAAACAAGATCAGGCTTTTTAGTGCGGTGTTAACAGCTATGTTAAAATCCTCACACTTTCCAACAAAAGAAAGGCCCTCAGAGAAACTGAAACAAACACTCACACAAGCAACACTGGAAGTTGGCTTGAGTTACAAACACAGGAAATTAAATACAAAACCATGTTACAATAGCATTGAGGATCTGACTTAAAACAAGCCAGACTAAGAACGTGCACTGTTCAGATGGCCTTATTTTTCCCTACCCCCACTCCCAGGGGGATTGTCTCTATAAATACACACATACATGTAAGTGGTTGTATGTTTGTATATACACATACATACATGCACAATTCCTACCACATTGAGTAAACCAGGGAATTAAAGGAATACAGTAGCCCTTCCCTGGACTGAGTTGGCTCAGTATACAAGCACATGAAGGTGTTTTAGCCAGGACTGCAAATATCGTATATTATAGGGAGAAAGTTTGTTTGCCTTTATTTCTTCATTCCCAAATAGAGATTCTTGCAAAGATTCAGTTCACAGCACAATTTCACAACAAATGAAAGTGCAACTGGGAACAGTGTGAAGGTGAGAGCAAGGACAAGACAGGAGTTCCTTAAACAGGTTTTATTGCTGAAGAAAACATCCTATTTAATCATCAGTTTCAACTGCATTAGCAGAAGAAATTCACACCAAGGGTTATGCCAGTACAGCAGGGTTACCTAGAAAAAATACTCTCCTGACTGACACGGGTTTAATGGGCTTTCCAATTGGTCCTCTTGTGTGCCCTTGGGTATCCCAGCCAGCATACTGCCATCAGTGCCATTACACATCTCCAGCAGAAGGCTCTTCTCACCTCCAGTTGCAGCCTCACGCTGCTGGAGGCCGGTGGAAAGGGGAGGGTGGCCTCAGGTTAACATGTCTTGACTTGTCCTCTCTGTAGGCAAAGCCCTTTCCCTTTGCTGCAAATCCCTATCTCGTGGCCTCAGTCCTAGGGTACACGCTTGTTTTTCTGCTTTTATCTTCAAAACACTCACAAATGTATTTCAAATGAGAACTCTATTATGTTTTCCTTTCCTTTATTACACTTTGCTACAGTTTGTCAATACTGGCTACCGGTGTTATTTGAGGCCACACTTGAAAAAAAAAAAAAAAAAGCCCTTCCCGAGCTCTGCACATTTATCTGAAGTTCTGCATAAGGTCACATGTCTCCTCCAGCAGAAGGTCTTGCAAAGTTAAACAAAGTCCCCTCGCTTGCTCTGTCTGAGTAAATACAGACCATATTGGAGTAAATAAACAGCCAGGCAGTGTCCCAGACAATGGGCCTTGGCGATGAATTAATAAACTCTGCCTCTCGCATTAGTAGAGTGTGACTGGAACTGGCAGGAGGCCCTGGCGGGGCTCCAGAAACGATTATTACTAGACAGAGCCAAAGGAGACTTGGCACGGCGTGGAGCCCACAGCTGGAGATTAGGTAACAGAGCCCGCCTGCTCGCCGAGCTGCCAGGGCGTTGGTTACCCTGCCTGAGGAGAGGGTCAGGGCTCTGTTTTTGTGGCTCAAATTCATGTCGGGTGCCTATCGCTGAAACTCGCGCTGCTCCGGTGGGTAATCCATAGGTTTATTCTGCAGGATCACACTGCCATCCCAAACCCTGGCAGCTGACCAAAATGCCTGTCTGGTGAAAGCACAGAGGTTGAGCCTGCACCATCCCTGTCCTGTGCAGCACCCAGAGAGTCTGGAAGCCGTGGGGAAACAGGGCTTGGTGGTACTGCACAGGCAACATAGCAGGGCAGCGTCGTTCTGGGTGAGGAAGCAAGAATTGCTTCTGTGAAGAGAAGCCATATTCGGGCTTGTCTCTGAGATGGGGGTTGAATCCAGAGACAGCAGGTCTGCTGAGGGTGCAAAGTCCCTGGCTTGCTCTGGGGGTTGGCTGAAACCCCTGGGGAGCCACTGCTCTTCCTAAGCTAGACAATTGTCACCCAGACACACTAAGGAAGGAGGTGTGACTAGGAAGGGACCGTGGGCAAATGATGTTATACCCTCTGTTCCCACCTCCAAAGAAAAGGTGTCTGTGTTGCTTCATGAACTGTGGTGTTGCAGCCCCTGAGCTCTCTCCCAAACCAAAAGAACCATTGCCTTGGAGCTTGGAAGCTCAGCAGCCATGTTGGGTGAGCACTGCAGCAACCTCAGGTAGCAGGTTTATCATCTGGGCTGCCTCCAGCATGGATGCCCTGCTGACACACTCTTCTGCTTCCAAGGGCTCAGCTACTCTCTGCACCCAGTGTTATCCTGGTTTATTTAGACCTGCTTCTTGGATCTCTGACATAGGGCTGCTCATTAGCATGCACAGACATGTTTGCAACTCACATCCCCACAATCAGCTGTAAACCTGTTAGCAATATATCAGGTAGGCTTGGCACTTGTGTGCTTGAGTATTGGTGGAGGGGGAAGTGATGCCTGCTCCTGCCATGAAGCATTTTGAGAAGTGTGGATACAAAACTCAAGCTTTTTCAGTCTGCTGATGAAGAGAGGCTGTATGCAAAACCACTTTCTTCTCATTCATTTATCCATGGTGAGAAGATGGTGGTCTGAATTCCATCCCTGAGGGCCCCCACACTATTCTGATGACCCTAATTTTAGAAGCATCTCCTTCTGGTGCCCATTTCTTTTACATCACAATGACTGCAGCTCTGAAAATTAAAAAGTAGAAATCAGACTTTCTGAGAGCCATTAGCATGACTAGAACTACCTGGATTACCTCAGAAATACACTTTGCCGAATATAGGATGGTAAGAAAAGTTACCAGAATGAAGAGAACAAAGTATTTTATTTCACATATATGCTATAGTAAATGGCATTTTCTTATCCTCATTTACTGCTGAATCTCCAACCTGTCCTGGACTGAATGCCCCCAGAGAAGAACAATAATAGTTTCCAACTCTGAATACTGCCTTTTGTCATCAGGTTTGAAAGCCCGTCACAAAGGAGAGGAATCTCATTTTCTGTGTTTTTCCACAGGGAGAAAAGGGGTCAGGCGGGCAGAGCCGGAGCACGGCTGCACTCAATGCCAGCCCAATGCACTCAATGCAGTTGTGCCTCCTTCCCAGGACACTGCCCTGCCCTGCCCTGGCCACCCGCCCCAGAGCCTGGAATGCTGAAATGCTGAAATGCTGAAATGCCGCTTGCACTGCGGGCTGGGCTGGGAAACGGGCGTTATCCATAAGGGAGACTGAAAATGCTCCTGATGGAGGGGACTCGCTGGTAGCGGAATCAAACGGAGGAGTTTCCAGTGAATGCTGACCAGGGCTAATGTAAAACTGACTCCACAGCCCTTTGCTCACTCTCCAAGCTCCTCCTCCCTCAGCAAGTGGGTTTTTTCTTTCATAACAAAACTTGAAGCGAAGAATTGCTTTCCATTACCCGAAGGACGATCTTGTCCTTCTCCTTAAATCACCTTCAGCTTGATGAGCGTGGGCACTCCTTGCTGGTGCCTCTAAACATCGCCTGGAGAGAAAACCTCTGCGGAAAGTGAAATTCAGAAGAGCTAATAAAACATTTTCTGAAGAGTTTGAATCTCTCATTCCAAAGAAAACAAAAAGGTCGGCTGACCTTTCAACCTGACCTTTTTCTCTTTTTTTTCTAAGGCATTAAGAAAAACATTCTGCAAACAATGAGTGCTCGTGGTAATTGTCCCTCCCCTGTGCCCCAGTTCTTGCCAAAAGCAACATTTCAATGGCTATGGGGGGTGGAGGTTGAAAGCAAATGAGTGAGCAAGCAAATGCTGGCTTTCACACATCAGTGCCTGGCTACGCCCTGACCACATCCAAGGAGGTTCAAGGTGAGGGAGTCAAGCTCTCAGGCTGCTCCTCACCGAGTTTTACAGCTGCAGTGGCTGAAATATTGCGGTTCAAGTATGGGAATCTATGTCGGAAGCATTCAGAATGTCCAGTCAAAGGGTAAGTAAAAGGGTCGTACAGCCTTAAATTGAAGTATAATTTAGATCAACATCTCTTCCATCGGCTGTTGAATTCCACCTTCGTGTCATGGGCCATATCTGCTCATTCCTCAACCTGTCCTTCTAGTATTAGGGAGAGGTCTGTGTGAAAACAATTTCACATCAGGAAAAAAAGTGTGGTTTTTATAAGAGAAAAAGCCTTCTTGTACCGTTTATCTCCATTGTTTTCCAACACTAGGACCTGCAGTGGATCCTGCTGTGACATGTTTCCAGCTGCAAAAGGAATCAAAAGATTTAGGGTTGAGTTCCCTCCTGATTCTGGAACATGTTCCACTGTGCAATCTTTTGTAATATCTCTCTTCAATAAAAGCACTAATGCTCTCCAAGAGGCCTCCCCCTTTCACTTTCCTCATAAGAGGTGATGACAAGCTCCCAGCCCAATTGTCTGCACACATCCTTAACTGCGTGAGCCAGAGATTTAGCTACCTTTCCTGGTTCTGACACTAACCTGTACACTGGTCCAGGGCAAACCTTTTAATCTTTACCCCATCCAGGCAAAATGTCCATAGAAATCCCTTCTTGCTAGTACTGGAGCAGAAGCATTAGCACTGCTTGGAGATAGTTGTAAACAAGGGGGCTTTCAGCTGCCTTTGGGACTCGGCTGCCAGGAAAGGAGACCTGCCTATGCCAGGGCTCATCTTCCTAATTCTGAGGCAGCTGAATCCATTCTGTAAAAGCACACTGGTAGTGTCAAGGTCCTGCCTTTGAACGTGTTTCTCCAGCTGTAAAATGTGGATAGAAACACTGAGTGAGCTCAGTAAAGGTCTGCTGAGATTTAAGCTATGTTGGCATTCTCCTCCTCAGTGTTAGTAGAACTGGCAAACACTAGGAGAGAGCAGGAGGGTTTCTACTTTTCTTTGAATCATACTGTAAATCTCCACAGCACTGAGAACAGACCTTGTAATTCCCAACAAGCACACGAGTGGGTTTAGGTGCTGGTGTGGGAGGAAATAAGAGGTCCTCAGGGTGGTGGTAAGGTGGGGGTTGGGGTGTGTGTGTGTGTGTGATGACATGGTGAGTAAACAGTGCATCCAGAATCTCTTTGTTATCCTCCAGATTTACGTCTCCTCCTCAGTAGGGGTTTGCACAGCAAAGTACAATTTTGTGGCTCTTCTTCAAGACCATTAACTCAATGTAAAAATATCAGCACTGTTTTTATTATCTGAAAAAAAGAGCTCAGAGCTGAGTTTTTCTGAGCAATGTTTGGTTCATTATACAATGACTCAGACTAGGTTTTGTGGTGGAGGATTCAGCTTTTCCTTAGTGGTAGGATCAAGATGTTCTGTTTCCACGATAATCTACCTTTCATCTCTCTCACGTTGCAAAATTCATTTCTACCTTGATCCCACACAAACGTCTTAGTTTCTTGCCTTTGTTATTGTAAATTATTTACTTTAGAAATGCTGACTCATGACACTGAGGTTAGAGAAAACTGCACTTGTATTTAAAGTAAGAATTGTTCCCACATCTTCTGAAGATCCCTGGACTATTATTTTTGTGTGTCCTTACATTTTATGGTTCAAAAAAGTTCAAGTGGCACTTGGCTTGACCACCCTCAGAGAGGTCCAAACCTGAACCTTTTACCCTGGAGATATTTAATTCTAGCAAATGATGCCTCCCCAACCCTATGTGAGTGGAACTGTGCCTGTGTATCAGTAGGAGAGCTGCATGCCCAGTGACAGTACTGACTTCCTTCAGCCCTCTTCAAAGCCCGAGTGACAGAGCACTGGTGGGTCCTGGGGGCAGCTGTGTGGGCTCCCGTTTCTGTGAATGGTGTGGCCGCTGAACAAAAGCAGCCTGCAATTCAGAGAAGTGCTCCAGAGTTTGTGTGAGCACCTGAAGCTTATGTTAACACCTTTGGCCTGCAAATACTGGGCTAGAATTCTCCTGAAGAAAAAGATGGATCATAGTTCCTGGTTTTCATTTGAACAGAAACATAGGGAAAAGGAGCCAGAGCCCCAGCCCCAAGCATGCCCTGCAGCCCACCAAGCAGCCTGAAAATACATCCCAATGTGCTGCCATGGCTTGTTTATTACCCAGCTGCAACCTGGCCCACAAGTGCCAGGGCCACCTCTTGCCTCTCCATAGGCTGTGTTCCACTGGCTGAATCACAGCTGCTGGGAGCAGACATGCACTGCTTGCCCATCTATCCTCTAGTGGCACACAGCTACCAAGGCTTCCTCCACAGCGGTCACAAATGGCACTGAGAGCTTGTTTGTGTGTCAGAGGGCTGCAGTGGAGGTGAATGCTGGGACAGGCTGCCATGTGGTGTGTGCTGCCTGCCGCACTGCAGTGAGTGGCTACCAGCAGCTAAGAACCAGTCTGACCCACTATCCCTTTTTTAATAGGCTTTTATGAATGCAAGGAGGAGATGCAGGAGAGTGGATAGAAGACAGAGTGCATAATTTTCAATTTTCTTTTCAATTTTTTTTTCTTAAAGCCATAATTCACATATTGCTGTGTTACATATATTTACAGGTGTCTGTTTTACCACCCTGTGCATTTTGTATAGGGTTACTGCAACACCAGCACCATTTTGAGAGTAAACTCTGATGGGATACAACCAATGGCATGGGGTCAGTGGCCTGGGATTGGCATGCAGGGCTCCTGCCCTCTCTTCTCTGAGCCTGTTGGTCGCCCACTGCCCCTACCAGCGGCCGCCACCTCCGCTCCACTGAGCACTGGCTGGCCGGCATGCAGAGAGCCAGACAGAGGCCACCTCGTTAGTCACTTAATGAGTAAACAAACCATTCCTCCAGCCTTCTCCAGGATCATTCAGCCTGAGCCAGAAAGCCAGCCTGGCAGAAAAGGGTCTCTTGTTCTGGCCCCCCTCTGCAGCAGCTGACGAGGGGCTTCTCCCTCCAAGTGGAGCAGGGCTGACAGACAAGCAAGCCCACTGTGTACACAGCACACGGGACCACCCGTGCCAATGACTTTTTCCAGAGGCCAGCTCAATCTGCATCAGTTAATCCATGTTTTCTGTGCATTAGAACTCAAGTTCTTTTATATTCCCACTGATAATTGAATTCTCCAATTTAATGGCTCTCATCTTCTGTAGATGTCAGCAGTGCTCTGTAACTGTGGATTATTTAAGCCTCAGCACATCTTTAAGCCAGGTTTAATACCCTCCATTTACAGAAGGGCTGGGTGAAGCCAGGCAGCAGTCAGAGGGTACGTGCCAAACTGCACCATGGCCAGGGATAAAGCCCCATTTTTCTCTGTTTCTGAAATGAGATGTTGTCTGTTTAATCTAGGTGACTCTGTCAAATGATGGGGCTTCCCATCAGGATGGTGTGGTGGTTTCTGTTCATGTGAGACTCCAAGCCAAAGTCCAAAGCTGAAGTGCTTTTGGTTTTTCCAGTATCAAACTAACTATTTTACCTGTTAGTTGCCCTGCATTTTACAAACCTTCACATCCTGTGTGACCTCACAACTTCGTGGATGGACTCTCAGGAAGTGCTAGCCTGCTTACAGGCACAGGTATAGGGCAGCCACTATTTCAGCTCAGGCTGGGAGGAGAGGTGTTGGACTGCAGAGATGTGGAGAGTTGTAGGACAGCAGGAACAGCACCTGTCTTCTTTTCTCCCAGGCTTTACCAGGATGCCATGAAGGCACTTGATGCTTGCTCCTAGTCCATATGTGAGGCTTTGCCACCCTGAGCAGGAGTCACAAGGGTGCTGTCCCTGCCAGCTGGGAGGCAGCGCTGCAGGCAGGCAGACCTCCCTTGCCCTGCCACCCGCTCTCCGGAGGGGTGGAGAGGGGAGAACCATGTGCTGGAGGATTGGAAACAATGCAGGACAGTGGGGAGAGCACAGGACTCTTGAAGCAGGAACATTTGGGTCGCGTGTTAGCACTAGAAACCTGCCAGAAATGGGACAAATGCAGGAGTGCAATTAGTGACCCATATTCCTGGCTGTTTCCAGGGAGTGTTCATTCCCCCTTCCCAGCTGTGCTGGGGTGGAGGTGAATTTGCAGTGCAGCAGGAGCACTAACAAGTTAATGTTTAACATTATTATTACCTCATCTTCCAGAGGCTCCTTCTAAACATAACAATTGACGACAGGCTCCTGATAGTTCGGAGAAGACCGACCTCAGCCCTAGGACTATGATGAATATGATTTCCCTTCCCCCTCTGTTTTGATTTTCTGCTCTGTTACTCCAGAGCATTGGCTGGCCATGACCCCTGGCTGCTTTTTCTGTAATTACCAGCTCCTGCCAGATTTACTGTGGAAGTTAATGTCTGTTCCAGCCAAGTCAGCCCCACTGTTATATTGTACGAGACAGTAACCCCTTCAGTGCAGGCAGAGCTCTGGTGAAGCAAAACAAAGAGTCAGGAACGGGGCTTCTTGAGGCCCTGGGGAAAGTTCCACGAGCTTGATGAGGGTCCTGCATTAACAGGAGCACTTTCATTGTGCAATCGTCCTCAGGGTCTTTCAAATCCTTTGGAGCACGAGGGGTGCTCGGTGTGGAAACAAGAAGAAAGCAACTTGTACAAGAGTTTACTCTGACAAACTCTCAGGATTTGCTTGCAGTCCGCTATGCGCCTCTGGGCCATTTCTTCAGAGCCTGTGCATGGTCTAGTGGGACTTGCTTTAATAAATTAGCATTCTGGACATTTACCCTTAAAACTGGAAGGATTTCTTTCAGATGTTGTTTTTGCAAGCAATTTTTTACATGCTCAAACAAAGCATGCTAAAAAGGCCAAGATTCAGGCTCAGATGGCTGTCCAGCAGATGCACAGGTCTCAGCTTCGGTCCAGCCATCAGAAACACCCGGTTCTGCACTGACATGTTCTGCCCAGCTGATCAGAGCAGCTCCTGGGCTGCGCTCACTGCAACAATGTGCAAGTGCAAGAGCATTTTATATGTCTGCAGAAGGTGAAACATAGTCAGGGGCTAAATGTGGTTAAAATACAGTCCAGATTCTGATAGAAATTATATTCAGCTATGTCTGGAATAATTCCATCTAAGCCATTGGATCTGTGGGGTGTAAATCCTGTGCCATGAGGTCATGGGGAAATTAGATGAGTAGCCTTCATACGGTGTGCACCACAGGAACAAGAAGTGGCCACCACAGCAGCGAGCAATGTCAGAAACTTCTGCTCCAGGCACAGTTGGGAGATAATAATGAGGAATCCAAGAGATCTCACAAGTACCAGTCTGTTAATGTGACCCGTTACTACGGAGGGGAAGATGCTAAGAATAGACCAAGTAGGCTTGAGTAATGCATTTGCAACAAATTCTGCTCTAGGGCTCCCATATTTCTGTTTAAGATTTTGCAGACAGATGCACAGCATGTGTGTGTCCTGTTATTCTTTGCATTTTAGACTGATATTTAGATATTTGGGGCAGTATGCATGCATTAGGTCTGCGCTTTGGACTTACTGGGGTGACTCCTGGTGACTCCTGGTCTGTGTCTCTGAGATGTGCTGCAGCACAGCAAGGGGCTTTTGACCTCCTGGGCCAACCAAATATTCAGAAAACCATGAGAAATCTATAAAGCTTAAAGAAAAGAAAAATATCTAAAAATTTCCAACTGGAGATATTTATCCATAGAAAAAGAGGAAAAATATGAAAATGTGTATGTATGGGCATCCCTAGTCTTCACCACAATTTGAATCTGTGGTTCATGGCAGATAGCCCATTCTTGAGGGAAAACCAGCACTCTCTTCTTTACCAACACCATCAGAGCCAGCTTTTGGGTTTGTGGGGCCACAAGTGGGACTGGGCACCAGAGCTACTTGGAAGGAGAGGGTCTTTGCTTATTCCCACTGTGGAAGCCAGGACTGGAGCCATGCCAGGACAGTGGGGCTGGAAGTAGCAGTTTGATATGTGGGGACTCACAGAACCCAGCTTTCGGGTAAAAGATCACCAGTGACTACAGACACAGCTGAGGCATAAAGAGCTGCTGGCTATCTGCATCCAGATTTGACAGGAGCTCACCTGCACTGCTGTCCCAATGGGTGGGTCACTGTGGGTCCTGCGCTCTCCTGGGCTGGCTGCCTCTCTGCACTGATGGAGAACAGGAAGGGAAGGCCTATACCCTGGTGATGTTGGCTGTGGATTGCAAAGCACAAACAAGAGTAAATGCAGAGAATCCCTATCAGAAATATGGGGAGATGATAGTCATCTGCAGCACCCTGGGCACCAATTCTTAGCCAGAACCAGGAGGAGGCTCACCCACCAACCCCTCTAAACCCCAGGCTGAGTGAGGACAGTGAAGGGGACCCTGCACGGGCCTCTCAGTGATGAAGCAGACCTTCTCAAATCTTTTCTAGCCTGTGAAACAACCCAGTGGCCTGTCACGCGACGAGGGGACGTGTCTGGCAGGCTGGCCCTGCGAGATGCAGGGTCTGTGGCAGGAGGCCACGGCGTCCTGGCTGCCCGCCAGCCCGCGAGCTCTCCTCCTCCAGCAACCTGCCAATCTGCCGCCCCTGGACGTGCTGTCGGGGAGCCGAGAGCAGCCTGGCCCCGCGCTCTGCTCGGGCGTCAGGTATTTATTATCCCAGCAGTGAGAAGGTGGGAGTGGGATCTGTGAGGAAGGCAGGGATTGGCTCTGCCCTTGGCACAGGGGATGCCCGAACTGGAGACAGGTGGGTGCCGCAGGAGCCATGGAGAGCACTGTGGATGAAGGTGTCTGTCTTCTCAAGGTACACCAATGTGCACAGGTGACTGTTGTGAGTTGGCTAAAATAATCCATGTCAGTACAGAGTACAGACAGCATTGCCCTGTCCCTTCACCGATTAGGACGACATCTCAGCTTAGTTCCCAGCGGACTGTCCCATAACTCCTGCTTGTCCCCCAGGCTGGCAAGATCTCTAGCACTGCCTGAAACATGCTGCATGCTGTGTGCTGGACACACTCAGGCACATTTGCCTGCCCTCTGGATGCTACCACAGGTTTTTGGGAGCACCCCAGGCTGCCACTGTGGGAGGCTGTGCAGGTGTGAAGAGAAGCCATCAGTGTCCCAGGGTGAATTGTGAATGGGGTGGTGCTCCCTCTCACACTCTGTCGATGCAGAAGGCCTGCAGAGATGCACATTGCACAAGCTGAGTTGTTTCGAGGCACACTTGTGAAGCACCCACAGGGTGTCAGGGGCCACCAGGGCAGGGCTGACCACTTGTTTGCTGCAGCTGGCTGGATACATGCCCCTGGCTATGGTTTGTACTCACACTGCTCAGAGGAAGGAAGATCTTGTTCCTGCCTCAGGCCAGTGATGCTGTGCTGGACTTTGCAGGCAGGGTCCTGTCCACCTTGTGATGGAACAGGACTATTGCTTCCATCCTTCATTCCTTCTCCCTTTGGCATAAGGTATATTGCTGGACATGTGGGAATCTTTCAGGTATTTCCATGTGAGGAATAGCACAGGATAGATAAACATGTTACAGGACATTTGCAACATCTTCACTTTACCAGTGCAGAGTTTAAGAGTCTCCAACAGCTGCAGCCTAGCATCCTCTTGGGTACTCAGTTTCAAACCTTCAGGTTCACAATACTGAGAGAGCTGGATTGGCAAAAAATGAGTTAGACTCTCTTGATCTTGTATCATTCTCTGTCTTATTTTTAAAATATATTTTCATCCAGTATTGAAATGTGAAATATATTGTCAGCATCTTCATAAGTGTCTTCAGGTGCAAGGAAACATGATGGGAAGCCCTTGAACAAGGCCAGGAGTGGGAAATAGTTCTGTCAGCTCCATTTATGATGTTGACTGGGTTTTTCTTAATTTGTTGAGTTTGACTGCAGTTTTCTTACCATTTTGGGGTGGGTACATGCTTTGTTTGAGTAACTATTTTAATAGCCACAGCCTAAGATAACACCTTTCTGTGTCTGTAAATTAATGGTATAGATGGGCAATTTGTCAGTTTGAAACACTGAAGAATTACACCTACACTGCTGTGCTGATATATACAATTATCTGTATGCAGACTGTTTATTGTTTATGATTGACAATTACACATACTGGAAAGCCTGTGTAGTGAAACCCTCCCTGTCATAAACACACTTAGCTATCTGGTCCTCAACCTGTGGGATTTCTCTTCTCGGTTTGGAGGCTGACACCAAACCCAGCAAAAGAACAAAAGCCTGGTCAGAGGAAAGAGGGTTTGTTGTGTATGAAGTGAGTTTTGATTCATTCCCAAGCTCAGATGTTGCTTTGGGAAATATATTCTCTTCAGGCCTCTCGCTGTGACTCTATAAACAGAGGCAGCAACGGGCATTTGGAGGCACTAAAAGTGATTTAAATGATCCAGCCTGGGACTTTTGCCAAGCAGCACCTCCTTCTGTTTGCTGCGGGGGCTCTTCTGCCCTCCCCCTTGCTGGTGGGTTGGTTGTTGTTTTTTGGGTTTTTTTTTTTTCTTCCATGCAAATTTTTTTGAGACTATCCTTTGAGACAATCTCTTTCTCCTAAAAGAAGAAGAAGAAAAAAAAGCTTGCTTCTCCAGATGGACAGCTGCTCCCTGCTCCTTTTGATGTTGCTTTTATCTGCCAGGCCAGTGCTCTCTCACCCTCTCCCCTCCCCCGGAGGCAGTTTCCATGGGGGTCTCAGGGGAGCTTTGTCTCTCACATGTGTTTAAAGAGAAATGTGGAGCTGACACAAAGGCTCCACAGCTCGACCTTTCGCCCTCTGGAGTTATGAGGGCCATAAAGCTCGAGTCCCTGGTAACAGCGCCTATGACCAGGGCAGTTCTGGACACAGACAGAGCTTTTTTTGGCAGAAAATTGTTTAACTAAAAATAGTTCTAGGAAGGAAAATAAAAGGTTGTGCAAACTAAGCAATGTCTTTTATTGCCTTATTTGGTGTTACTGGTAAAAACATGAATTTCTTTGGTATGGCCAGAGGCAGATGGCTTCACTGCATTTAGTACCAATTTTGAAATGCATGGGGCACAGATAAAAGTGACACTTGCTGAGGTGCTGGGGACCAAGCATGGGCTTGCTGGCCTGCAGATGCAAGAGGTGAATGAAGGTTGCCCTGCTGCAGCACCTGATGTCCATCAGAGCTCAGAGGAGGCCCTGGCTGAGGCAAAACGTCCAGGTATCGAGGCTTCCTCTACAAGGCAATGGGAGACCTTCTGGAGAGGAGGAACCTCAGAGTCCAGCAAAGGGCTGAGGAGCTGCCAAGCCAGCCAACAAGCAACTTTTAGCCTCAAGTGTCACAAAAGTATTCAAGTGCCTAAGCTCCAGAGCAGATGAAGGGACTGCTTTTCCCTTACTGCTCACACCTGTGAGGTTCTGCTGGACTAGGTGTGCATCCTGGGAGTTTCCCCACCGTGATTTGAGTCATTAGTAGTGCCATCTTTCTGTTGTTTTAAGTTCCTATTTGGCCTGGGTAGCAGCACATGTTGGATCCAGGTGCTCCAGAGCTGATGCAAACAAAAGTTTCACTAGTATTTGCTTTCCTGCTGAAGCTCTTGCCTTTGCCTAAAATGGGCCAGATATGGAACGAACGGGAGAAAAAGTCCCTATGCATGAGTTATATCAAGTGGAGAAGCTTGGAAGCTCACAGGTGAATGACTTGCTCAGGACAGCTGAAGCCTAATGACAAAGCTGCTCTCCTCAGCGCTGCTGAACACTGGAAGAGAAATTCAAAGGTGGCTCCCTCAATTCCTGAAGGAAAACTCTAATGCTTGAATGTGAAAAAGGATTTGTGACAATGAAGTCCTGTTGCCCCAGTTTTCTCTCCCCAAAGTCAAACTTGCTGCAGTGTGACCTTTCAGGCAGGGGTTTGACAGTGTGCATGAAGACGGAGAAGGAGTTTCTAAATGTTTATGGAATCTAAACATTGTGAGAAAATGCCTCATTCTCTTTTGGTAGCAGGTTGTTTGGGAGCAGTGGCCACCTGTTACATATGTATGTGTGGGTGTATCAGCTTGATGGGGTTCTTATCAAGGCTTAGGGCTATGGCAGTATTAAGACATTTCCCAGGAATCTTTCCTATAACTTTTGTTCTAAACCAGATAAAGTGGGCGGTACTTGCTGTACAACAGAGGGATAGGCTTTTCCTACTAACAAAAAATTCAGGAGGCTTTTATTTTAGGTTAAATAAAACAAAGTCAAGAAACAGGGGGGAAGGGGGGAAACAAAGTCTCCAAAAGAAGGAAAAACTTCAGTGATTTATGCTGAGATTGTGTGTTTTTAACCTAAATACAGCTACTGTTAGAGCAGACAGGGAGAATTTTTCCACAAAAAGGTACACACAAAAACCAAAGACAGCATCTCTTCCACTTGCATGATCTCTCACCCTGGTAGTTTTTTGAATTGAGTAGCTTTGTGCGTCAACATAAGTAAAACTCCCTGTGCAACCATGCACCAACAACCACATGCAGTAATTCTTCATGTAGCTACGTTTGTCTGCCTGTCTTGCATGATAAGGTGCACATAGGCACTATCATATTTCTTCCTATAAATCTCCTTTTCTTTTCAGAAAGTTGTAAACCTAAAGATAACAGCACACACTCTCTTAAAAGCAAGGTTGACATTGAAATCCTTGGCTTAAAAATGTTGCCTGGGGGAAAAAAGTCTCCACCAGTCCAAAGGCAGCAGATTTGGCTCATGTGCCAATTGTCACTCTCCCACCACACCACGGGGAGCCTGCTGGGGGAAGGAATGGTGCAGAAAAGGAGTGTGAAGGGCAAGCAGTCCTCCGACTCTGGCGATCCTTCAGTGGTATATGAGCCTTGAGGGGATCACATGATGGGAACAGAGCAAAACAACCATCTAGCTCCTCTAAATCACATCACCTTGTGGAATCAGTGAACACAATCTCTTCCCTCCCATATATCACCCTCACACCAGACAGATCTCAAATGCAGAGGAGAATTTGGAGCACTTCTGCTCCAAAGCATGCATCTGTGGTTAATAACAGATGATCCTAATCACTGCTCCTAGAGCCCAGGGCTAGCTGATAACTCTCTCTTCTGACTACTGACCCCCATAATCATCTCATTCTTGAGAGGGAGCAGATATTGTGAATGATGAGTTTTAGCAACTGGGACAAAAATAGTCCTCCTTTTGCTCAAGGAATTCAGATAGCAAACTAAGGGAGAAGGAAAGAGGCTGAACAGCCACACTAGAGGGCTGGGAAAGATCTTCATCGTGTATCTGAATCTGTCACAGGTTTGCTCTCAGTGACCTTAGGCAAATTAGTTAGTCTCACAGCCTCTGGAAAAGCCAAGATAATAATAGACAGCAACTCCAGAATGGCACTATGAGGATACATCATTAATTGGTATATTTATAATAAGTGTTGAATTTTCCAGAAATATTGTATTAACAGATAGGAAACATACTTCGCTGAACCCACTTCTTTCCACAGAGAGTGGTTTCAGTGCTTCTGCAGCAGCCTTGAGGCTGCAGTGCCACTGAAGGGCAGCCTTACCAGCTCTCCACTTACACTTTAAAACCTCTGTGCAGGCAGCAGCAGTCACAGATGCAGCTGCAAGAAGAAACCACACACCACACTTGTGCAGGTGCATGTGGGCCCCAGTGGGGAAGAATATTAACTATTTCCTGGTAATAAGGACACAGAAGTCCTTCACAGGGCTCAAATAATCTCAGCACAGTTCCAGGACATGGCTTGTGTGGGAAGCTGCTATCCAAACAAATATCCACACAATGTGCTTAACAGATCCTAGCTACTTAACTGCAGACTATATTCTGGATTCTCTTTCAAATTTATCTAGGTTTGTGCATTGTGCCCTGTGTCTTCAATGTGGCAGGGAAAGCTTTCATCCTATGACTTCCACTAGTGTTAGTTTAAAGCTTAGTTTCTACAAGGCATAGTTGATATTTACCCCAGTATTTCAAGATCAGATCCATTTTGTGTAGCAAGCTAATCATATTATTTGCATCTCTCCTTGACAAAAAGTTGCAGCAGGATTATTCATTGTCACCATTAGGTACCTGGGAACTAGAAGAAAAAAAAAATGATCTTTTTTTAAGAATAGTTTTATCTCTTTGGAAGAAAATTGTTTAGTTATATTCTTCTAATATCTTCTTTAATAGTAATTATTGTATAAAATGGAAACTGCTTGCTTATTTGCCAAAGTAACTAGGCAAGTTTCCCTTCTCTGAAAAGACTGAAGTGAGGATGAGGCCTCCACTATGAATGTATGCAGCTACATTTAAAAATAATTTTCTATTAAATTGCTTCCAGTTATCTGGTTTGCTGGAATATTATGATGCAAATCTAGGCAAAGTAGATTTTTAAAATACACTAAATATCTGTGAACCTATTAGGATTAGCTGAGCTGAAGCTGCTAGAGGAGATAATGATGTTCTGCTGTAACACAGCAATGCTTCAATGAACCCTGATGATGACAATACATTGAAATAACAACATGTAGCATTGCAATCCACCCACACATCATCATGCATCACATCAAAAATGTCATGATATGCTGATGGTAAAGTTTCTCTCCTAAAATCACAAAGCTGGCAGTTCTAGCTGCAATGCTCACAACAAACTGTCCCCTTTCATTTAATGTCTTGCTGGTTTCAACTGTACCCAGGATCTTTCTTGAGATGGTGACAGTGGATGCCTCACAGCATTTAAAAATGGGATTCAGAAAAATACTTAGCCATCCAAGTTTCTGCTCTTACAGAGCCTCACCTGAACACTAGGAGGCTGTAAAATGAGGCAGAAAATCTAGTGAGAAAGAAGTCTGGCATCAGATTTGCATGCCATCTTGCTTTCAAGCAAGAAGTGGTCTCTGTCTTTCAATTCTACTTGAAATATAACTTCTTCAGGTGTTCCAAATGCCTTTGCACTTAAAAATATTTGAAAGCTGAGATTTGGCATGAATTTCAGAAAAGGATTTAGAGGGGTAGTCATTGCTCTAACGGCAGAAATAGGATTTTATCTTCCATCTATGCCATCATAACAAAATAACTAAAAAACCTTCTTTTTTTTTGTTTGCCTCCTTGTCTGATAAGTAAGACAACACATTTTCCACAGCCATCTTCAACATTCTACCACTGGTGGAGCTAAAGATGAAAGCTTTTAGGGAAAAAATGCTGAAATGGATCAAGCTAAATCCAAAGAGGGCCTACCTGCATTCAGTTTGGGATCTGGATGGAGTTTTGGCTTCTATACCCTGAATTTTAACATTGATAACCTCAGTTATGCTTAACTCTGCAATACCTGCTTTCAACAGGTGTTTCAACTCATAACAACCATAGAAAAATCCAATTTAAGCACTCTTACAGTGCTTAGGAGCACTTCAGTGTTTGCAGGCCAGAGAACTGTGACTTCTACTCCGTATCGACAGTAATCTGGAGGTCCAGACACAAAATATTTCTTTTTTCTGCCATTCCCTCCTTTTCCCTGTTGGGCTGGATGATGATGCTTGCTGGTTTTTGTTAGAGATTCCCCGCTCCCAAAGCAATGCTGATGCTGATGATGACGATGATGATGATGACCTGTGTTTTCACACCAGATCTTGGCAGTTGTAAGTCATCCCAGGATATACATTAGATGCCACAAAGTAATTGACAGTCTTAAACATGGTTGAGTCCATTAGGATTTCTTCCATCCTAACCAAGGAGAGAGCTCTCATTTCATATTTTCAAGGTACTGTGGAGATGGACATAATTCCCCACGGAAGGGTTTAAAATTCACATTTCCCACCTCCCTAGAAAGTGTGACAATGATCAGGGGAGAGACTGGGGTGGGATATTTCTTCTCTCAAAGATCTTCATCTGGGAAGGGGAAGAAAATTGGATATGGCAGAGAGAAAAAGAGTGGTTATGGTTATGATGCCTACTGTCTAGGACACACATTAACCAGAGCCTTGGCCTCCCTGCCCTGTCCAGGATTGCTTGTGCATTTTTCAATAGGCAGCTATTGAATGAAGTACCAAACATCCCTGAGATCAGCATGTGGAGCCCAGGATGTCCCTTACCATCTGACTGCACACTAGACAGCTATACACTTTCCTTTTGGTCCAACTAATATCTAATCCTTTCCTAAAGCTGGCTTTCGCATAAGAGAGTTCAGGAGTACCCCCAGATTTCTTGTCTGCTGGCCAGAGTACTGTAAGCAGATGTGGCTTTGTGGAGGGTAGAGAAAGGCAATAGCAAGGCTCCACTGCATTTCACACCTCTGGCCAGTCACACCTGCTAGTATATTACACACATGATGCGGCAGTGGCCATGTGACTGACTGTGTGCTACATATTTCCCACTGCACTTAGATCTGAGTCGTGTCTGTCCCTGCCTCCTACAAGGTCTGAACCTCCTCTGGGTCCTGGTTTCTGCTCAATGGGGCTGAAAATTAGGTATCACACAGCCTAGCCCTGTAGTGAACAAAGCTTCTCTTTTGGACTCAGAAAGTATAGTGTGTGAGTGAAGCCTAATCATATTTTAGTGCCATTCAGCTCTCCGTCTTTTAGGTGATACTGCCAGTAATATTTGCAGTGATTTGCAGTGATTTAGTGAGGGCAGTGATATTTTGTTATGGGAACTCCCACCCACTGACCCCTGAACTGAGCACGCCGGTTTCACACTGCAAAGGCAAGAAGCAGTTCCTCAGCAGAAAGAGCTTTGGATGACTATTGTGCACAGACAGATTTAGAAACAGGGAAGAGTCTTATGGCCCCTATTACTGATCAACAGAGCCACTGTTTCTTGAGGAATGGCATGGCATACATATAAAAATAAAGATAGTATAAAAAAAGTATAAAAATAGATGTGACGCAGTGCATGGACTTCTTAGCAAAAGGACTTTGGGTTCGGGAACTTCCTGTACAGACACATGCTGCATCTTCTCCTTGTTCATATGGCAGGGGAAATGAAAGACGAGAACCACCAAGGGTGGGAATTAAGACTGTTTTCATTTCCTCTTTCTTGTTTGTTACTTGGTCTTTCTCTAGTAAAAGAAAAAAGACCAAAACCAAGCTGACAACAAAGAACCCAGCTGCACCTGGGGTTTTACATAAATGTTCTTTTGCACTTCAACTTGTTCTCGTCCTGGCAACACTGAACTACTCCAGCAAAATACGGTGCAGTCTCTCTTTAAGAGAGACTGCTCCCTGCCCAGCTGTTGACTTGCCTGAAGGTGAGACCTCTGCTTAAATTCATGGCTCCAGCTGTCAAAAGCAAAGAAAAGCAGCTTTTCCTTGGCGGCTCTCTGCTTTGGGTAGATTTTGACATCTTCCTCAGTCAGCAGAATTTAATCAGCATCAAGTGCCCACAGCCACTCAGCTCCACCACTGCAGGGGCTGGGGCTGGGGAACCAGACCTGTGAAGGAGAAGAGGGGGAGAGTCCTCAACACAGCAGGCAAAGACACAGGCACAATCACACATTTCTATGGGAAATCCAAGACTTGTCACTGTCTAGGGAGAGCCTCATTATCCTATTTGACTTAAGAACTGCTGTTATCATGCAGTAACCTTACCCGGCTCAGAGTCTGCTGTGTCCTCCTGAGCAGCTGAGAGCAGTAAATGGAGTGAGTTATTGACAGCTAACAATGATACTGATTTCCAAAGTAAAGCTGGTGGAATGGGCTCAGGGATATGGTTTCCCAGACCTGAGTGGACAAGTAAAGCCAAGGAGCAACTCCTGATATCGTTATGCCTTGCTTGCCTTCTTCCCAGGGAAAAGACCACCCTAAGTTATTGTCATACAGATGCCAACAAACTAAATGATCCAGCGCATGTCAGAAAATTGTTAAGCTGAGTGTCTAACCTATAAAGCCCAGCATCTGATCCATTCATGAACCTCAGATGATCAGATCAGACCTGTGTGTGCACACAAAGGTACACTCAGACTTGCCTATGGACATACTGCAGCAGGAAGGCATTTGCTTTTTCTTGTTACTGTCACCTGCTTCCTGCAACCAAGGCCCCAAATCCTGCCGAGAGAAACACTGGGGACAGATCAGAATAAGGTGAGGGGAAGGTGTGACAGTTCCTAGTCCAGGTTTTGACCCTGTGCTGATGTGTGTTTTGGGACTGCATTGTGTTGTTACTGGGAGCCAGCCTGGCTTGCCCAAACTCTCATTCCTCCTACCTGGAATACTGCGTCCAGCCTTGGGTCTTCAGCACTAGAAGGACACAGACCTGCTGAAATGCATCCAGAGGAGGGTCATGAAAATTATCAGAGGGCTGGAGCGCCTCTCCCACGAGGAAAGGCTGAGAGAGTTGGGATTGTTCAGCCTGGAAAAGACTCTGGGGAAAGTTTACTGTGGCCGTCCAGTACCTAAAGGGGGCTACAAGAGACATGGAGAGAGACTTCAAACAAGAACATGATAGAACATGGGAGATTTGCTTTAAACTGAAAGAGGGTAGGTTTAGGTTATATATGAAGAAGAAACTCTAAACTGTGAGGGTGTTGAGAGACTGAAACAGGTTGCCCAGAGAAATTGTGCATGTTGCATCCCTGGAAGTGTTCAAGACCAAGTTAAATGGGACTTTGAACAATCTGCTCTAATGGAAGGTGTCCCTGCCCATGGCAGAAGGTTTGGGACGAGATGATCTTTAAGGCCCCTTCCAACACAAACCATTCTATGATGTTGGGGGATTCAGAGCAAGACAATTGCTGTTACAGCAGAAGTGTGCATGTCACACTTTGTCAAGAGGACCCTGTATTTGTGCTTGCCTATTTAGAATAACCTATTCACAGTAAAAGTTATTTGTCTGTATATTTTCAACACTCAAACTCCAGGCATTCTTATACATGTAGTTAATTTTCTAGCACCTGCAGCTATTACCCATTTCCTGACAATATCATCGTGCCCATTGAGGAGAGGAAGGACATGTTGGGTTGTTCAGAGGCTTTTTTTTTTTAAATGTTTACCCCTTCCACCTGTTTGATATTAGCCTGCATAATGGCCCGGAGTTAAAGCAAAGGAGGCGGCTGCTGGGAGCAAACAGGAAATGAAGCAATACCCAAGGTAAGGCAGGCAAGGGCAGCAGAGAAACAAGCCTGTGAGGATATTAACTGGTGAATATCCACATGCCTCTAAGTAGAGGGGTGATTTAGCTTTCCCCAGACCCAGCTTTTGTATCAGAGGGACGCTAAAGACTGGAATGCCCTTAGCTAGGAAAGGAGTGAGAGAGAAGCAGATGGGTAAGAGAGGAGATGCTGTGAATGCAGGTGGGAGTGCAGGTAAAGGCTTGCTGCTCAAGGAGGGGGGGAGAGCTCGCAGGTGCACTGCAGGCCAGCAGCTTGGCAGTGATCAATGTAGAGCTCCAGCTGTGAACTGTGTGCTCTTGCAGCCTGTAGCCATGAATGTGGTGGGGTTTTTTCCCCCTCTTCCTTTGTATTTGGGGAATGAACTTCATAAAACCTGCATTCATCGTTTCTGCTCAGCCACATGACAAACTTCTACTGAACTGTGTCCTGGAGAGGCGATGCAACCACAATAACAAGATCTCTCCTGCTCCAGTCATTAAAAACACCGCATTTCTCATGTCACAGAGCTGGGGGAGGGGACCGAGAGCAGCGAGGAAGCAAACCCCGCTGAGGATACTGTTTCAATATGAAAGAGACCATTAACCCAGCGCATTTACCTACAGAACTCATCAAATGCCCTACCAAAAGACATACTTTTAATCTTATCATAACATCACTCACCTTTCTCAACATTTGCCTTCCAAAAAAGCTGTTGCTGATAAGCAATCTTACAATCTTGCTCCCCTTCTTAAACCTCTTTAAAACTTTGCAGTGCTAAAAGGCACAATGCTGATCTTGTGCAGTGTCAGGAGCCTCTTCTTCTCAAGTGATATTGCCTGTATAGAGCAGCTAACTGAACACATCTGTTAAACATAATCTGAATGCTGCATGTTTGTTCTATACGTATTGTCTTCTATATTACTTGGAAAAAGTGTGTCTAATTTTCTTTTTTTTTTTTTTTTGACTATGATATTATTTGTGAAGGTGATTTTCTACTGTCAGACAAGTTCAGTGAATGGTCAAATGCTGTTTGTAATTTTTTTAGTAAAATTTTGGTATTGATTAATGTTGTATAAGTGTATGTTTAATTATTTTAATAGTTCTGCTCTGCTCCTGTAACTAGAAGAGCTGATATGCTCATTCACAAGCAGATCCTCAGTTATCATTCACTATAATGCAGTTTCATGGAAGGAGATGAACTGTTACAAGCTTTGTATCTGTAAGATTACCTGCTGTACAACACTCTGCTTGTGGGAAATGGGCCAACTAATAATGCTGGATTACAGAATAGATGGAAATGACTGAAATGTATTTTCTTTTGGAATATTTTGCTAGAAGTCTTAGAACTTTCATTAAATTTAGTGACAGCAACTAGCATGGACTATTTTAAAAAGTACATATTTGGTAAATGTCTGCTAAGAAATTTTATCTACCAACTCCATTTTATCTGTTTTCTAAAAAAGGTCCTATAGACTCTGACACAGCCAAATTGCTGTGGCATGCAAAAATACCAGTGTTACCTGAACCCTGGTAATTGTACAAACATGTGCTTTTAGCTGGGGCAAACACGAGGATAAATGACATTAACACTTCTAATGGGTATAGACTAAACATACCTCTTTCAGGAGGAGGCCTGACTGCAGGTCCAGCAGGGCAGCCTGGCTAATGGACAGTAACTATCTGAGCTTAGCCTGAAGATGTGTCCCAGCTCCTTCCCAACAATCACAACAAGGGGCCTTCCCTCCTGCCTGACCTGGTGAGTAGAGAGGGAAAGTGTATTATTAGTGTTATTTAATTTGCATTACTGTGCTACTTAAGAGCTCTGGTTTGGATTAAGGACTTTGTTGTACTAGGCTCTGTTTAAACACACACAAAAACATGACACTGTCCTCAAGAGCTGCCTCCTGCCTTACACAAACACACATGGAAGTCAGGTATGGCTCTCTGATGAGGTTGGGCTCTGTCTTCCTTAACGCCTTGTGCTGTGCTAAGCATGTTGTCAGTTGTGGCAGGCCCTCCATATCTCACAGCCCACAGCCTCCTCCTGGCTCAATTGCTAACTCAGTGAGTGCCTGTGTCTGTGTAGTGTGCAGCAGGGTACTCGGAAAGATACTTGAGGCCAAGTGGGACACACCTCCTGTTGTAAGGGTAGCTACAAAAAGACCCCAAGTACTGCAGTTCTGAGTGGAAAGAGCTTGAGCTGGCTAAGCATGGAAAACAAGCACCTAGCACTAGGCAACTCAGGGGTCAGAAGAAGGCAGAGCTGATCTGGCATGGGCAATACTACAAGACTTCTTGGGAGTGCTGCATGCTTGATACATGCAGGATGACTAAAGGGCTGCAGGGCTTGCCATCCCATGGGAAGTATCTCTCCATCAGCTCTGAGGCAATCTGTTAAAAAAACAACAAAACTGCCTTTAACTAAAGCAGGACGAGTGAGAAGCAGTTAGTGTACCCTGTGAGAAATGTGTATTTGTTTTGCCTGTAGGCTGTTCATAGGACTTCTGGCTTTAGCGGAAGTTAAATGATAAGTAAATGTTAACATAGAATGTTAAGGGTTGGAAGTGACCTTAAAGATCATCTAGTCCCAACCCCCACCTTCCATGGGTAGGGACACCTCCCACTAGACCAGGTTGCTCAAGGCCTTAGAAATCCCACCTTGTTCCCTAAAACTTCCTCAATAAAGGCGAGTTACAGTGATATGTGTCTCTCAAAGAAGTGAATTCCTTTACCCTATGAAGGAATGGTGGCATGATTCCTGAGAAGGAATTGGATAAAAAGCTGTTTGGGTAATATCCAGTGTCCAAACACCCTCTGGGTGAAAAACTTTTTCCTAATATCCAACCTAAACGTCCCCTGACACAGTTTCAGGCCACTCCCTTGGGTCCTGTCACTGGTCACCAGAGAGAAGAGATCGGTGTCTGCTCCTCCCATTCTCCTGATGAGGAAGCTGCAGGCAGCTATGAGATCTCCCCTCAGCCTCCTCCTGGGTGCAGACCAAGTGTACCCACCCACTATTTCTTTGGTTTCCCCACTATTAACGACCTTTGTTAGCTCTCCTTTGGATATTCTCTAAGAGCTTTATATCTTTTTCATACTGTGGCTCTCTGAACTGTCCCCAGCACTTGAGGTGAGGCTGTCCCAGTGCAGAGCAGAGGGGACAAACCCCTCCCTTGCCTGGCTGGCCATGCTGTGCCTGATGCCCTCGTGGCTGCTAGGGTACTGCTGACTCATGTTCAACTTGCCATTGACTAGGAGCCCCAGGTCCTTTTCCACAGCATTGCTCTCAAGTGTCTTGTTCCCCAGTATGTATATACACCCAGGTTTGTCCTGCAACAGGTGCAGAATCTGGCACCTGTCTTTGTTGAACTTCAGTAGAAAACTTACTCAGAAAAGCTATATTGCTTTTTATAGATAGCCAGTCAATTTGGTTGTGTTCAGGATCTGCAGAGCGCCCATCTGGACAAAGCTCATCAGTATGGCTACAGCATCATTTACATGTAAGTTGTATGTGATGTGCTGCTTGCAACTACTGTGTCTTGTGGGTTAAACAAGTTATGTGGCAGACTGATTCCAGGAAAGCATTTACATATCAAAAGATGTGAGAATTCTCAAAACTGGTGTAAGCTTAATAAACAAGCATCCTCAGGTGTTGTTCAAGATGATTTGGTTTTGCTCAGAAGGAAGGATGCAATGCAGTCAAGGTGTTGTGGTCTGACTGATAAACCAGTTCTGGTCAAGATGAGGCACAGAGCCTACACCACTTAGCTAACCTCACAGAACTGAAGCAACTTGCCTTTTCTTTAATGTATTGCACTCTGGCTCAGTCCTGTGATCAGTCACTCCCCAATAAAAATACACGTTTTTACTCTTGTAGACAAAATGCATAAACATTTGACCCCTGGAAACATGATATACAGCTAGAGACAGCCCTTGAAAAACCTGGAGTATGTATGTGCATTATAAATTTTCCCTATCTCACAGGACCAGCATGGTAGAAAAGTGATTATCAGTTGTCTCTCTTGGTCTCCCTCTCCACCCTGTTCCCTCGTGCCCTTACACTCCCCCTCCCTTTTACTGTGGGATGTGCCAGCACTTGTCTTGGCAAAAGCCAGTCCTGGATCTTAAACCTGAAGAAAACTCCAGTGTGTTTATGACTAGCTCAGCCTTTACCAGGCCTCTTGTCCTCCTGCCCCAGCCTGCCCCAGAAGCAGAGTGCGTGGTGGTGGGAAATGCAAGAGAGGGGCACATGATTCCCTTGCAAGCACAGAGTTAATGCTTCCATAAATCAGGGAATGGGAAGTGTGTGTAAATGCATGTGTCCTGCTGGCAAAGCATGGCAGCTGCCACAAGCCATGGGAGAGTTAAGAAGGTATTACCATCCAGTTTGGTCTTGGCCTGTACTTTCAGTGGTCAATGATTTCCACTCACCACCCTCCACTACACTGCACAGCTACTGGTTGTTTGTTCTCCCTGTCCAGGCTATCTTTGGCATTGCTAGAAAGATTGCCTGTAAATCTTACCACCATCACCACTTGTAGTAGTGGCAGTTTTGTGACACAGTAAACTTCCCATTTGGAGTTGCAAAGCAGCTCATTTTCCAAAGAAGCTACCAACCAGCGGTTGGGTGTTTTCCTTCAGCCACACTCAGTCTGGTCTGAATTTCAACCAGGAACCAAGATATGACAGCTTCCCGTTCTCACCAGTACCTCACAGTCTCCTGTCCTGATCTTTAAAGATTAAATCACCCTGTGAGATTCACCATGCTCTTCTTAATGCATATGCATCTGTGAAGTCCATGCCAGGACCTGGGATGGAAAAGGTCTGGTGAGACCTTAAGTATCATAATATGTTAATAATTCGTGAAGCTCCATCCTAAGCTTGCTTTCTCTATTTCTCCCTTGTTAAATTTAATGGAAAATTTTCATATAAGCTTGATCCCCTAGTCATTATTTCATATACCATCTTGTTCTTGTGTTAAGGTCATGATTTAGTTTAAATGGCTAATTCTCTTTCACACATTTAAATAATCCTGTCCCTGCTCATCCATTCTTGTTTTGTTGCTTTCAAATCAGTTTCTTTTACAGTCTTCTAGGACAGTTTTCATTTTCCTGATCATCGGGGGTTGTGGTCTACTTTTTTTTTCCATAAATATGAGTGACAAGGGCTATGTGCATTGTTCTGGATGAAGTTTTGGTACTGCCTTACACAATGGTGGTAAATATTTTTTTAATCAACTAAAGTATCTTGTCTAATATATCCATGACTGTGTTTACCTCTTCCATGGCTGTGCCACACTGGTGGCACAGTTATCCTGTAATGGATGAATAAGTTTTCGTCTCTATTCACTACTGTTTCTTACAAATACTGTGTCCCTGTCTTTGCAGCAGGAGCTCCTGCTGCCTAGGTGTATGACCTTCTATGCTGTGAATTTCTGAAGTCATCATATTTTGTCCTGGTATTCTACTGGTCTTCTCTGTTGATGTGCCATCTCACCTTCAGTAAATTTCAGTATCACACTATTATTATTAATTATTATTAATTCTATATCTCCATCAGCCCTGCTTAAGACAAATGATAAATAACATCTCCTTAACTTTTGTCTTATGCTGTTCCTGGTGGGAATCTCATCCTTAAAGTTATAACACAAAACCTGTGTTGCAATTCCTTTTCATCAATGGCAGAAGCTATGCATGCACCTTTGCCCATCTATTTCTGCTTCTCTTCAGTACAAGAAAGGCAGGAGGGAGGCAGATCTCTTAACCATGCAGCAGAGAACAGAAGCGTGCCATAATATGATCAGCCCTGAGCAGAGCTGGGAGTGGGATCCCTTAGAAGTACTTGGCAAAGCAGTTGACATACCTGTGAAGGAGGGACATAAAAGGATTTCTGCTACTTGTACAGTATTCCCAAATATGCTTAGGGAGCCACTGTGCAGGCACATTTTACTGGGGTTCTGCAACACATAGCTGTGGCCTTTACTCCATGCACAGAAGAGGCTAGAAGAAAACAAAAACAGTCTCGAGTTTGTGCGGCAGTTCGTCTTCAGTCTGGTCAGTTCCATGGGGGAAGTCTCAGGCCTTTCAGTGCAGCGTTTCCAAACACTGAGAACAAACCCTAAGCATCTGTAAAAAACCGCAGAGCGTATCGTTAATACACCCAGATGTGCTGTCAGCTCCACAGCACTGCACTGGAGTGGATGGAGTGTGTAAATCTTGGAAAGGTTAAAGCTGAGAGACCAGTGATATGCATAAAGACTCATGTTCCTTCCAGGAGAAGGAGGAGGGGGGTGAGGTGTTATCATTCTCCATTAATCACTTACATCTCCAACCTGCCTAAATCCTCTGAAAAGAACCAGCAAAGAAAACACCAGCTGCTGTAGCTCCTACTTTTTCCTCCGTAACCACCAGTCTCCCTCCCTCCTCCCTGCCTTCCCCAGACTGTTTATTTTTACTGCTCGTGAATCAGCCAGGAACTTGCTCCCTGCAACAGGATCAGCTGAGAACAAGTTGTAGATTGAATGTTCCCTGAAATCCTGGGTTTGTTTTGTAGCTTAGGACCAGGAGCAAAACAGTGGAGAAAAGGAGAGAAAGTGATACCTGTCTTCTTCCTCACCCAGAGACTTTCATTCTGCAGTGAGTGGGACTTTCCCAACTTGCTCTTCAAATACACTGCAGCTTTCACTAGAGATTCTGAGTATGCTAAGCTTATGAAAGTCACTTAAACTGTGGGTGCACTGGATAGGGAACCATTGTTTTATATAGTTGTGCCTAAGTCCTACAGCAGCCTGAACTACTGCACCAGAACACCCCACCACACCACAAGCAGCCAACACTCTCCCTTTGGACATGGCTGTGCTGGGATGTGAGAACTGCCCTGTCTTGAATAGCAAAAAGATTCACCTTCCAAGCTCGACTGCACCATGGCTACTCCAGCTCTGACATTAGTCATCAGCTTGCACCAGAGGCAGGGGCAGGGAAGTCCCTGTGTTGGTGTGGTCACTGCCCTGCTTAATGAAAGCCACCTTGGGTGACAACCAGGTACATGACCAGGGTAGCAAAGAATGGCAAATGGTGACAGAGAAGCGACTCTAGGAGTATAGGGAGAAAAGAGATAGGGAGGAAAGAGCTGAGACAGAGGGAAACAAGAGCAGAAAATTGAAGGAAAAAAGGAACTGAAACAACTCCCCTAAAAAAAAAAAAAGTGGGAAAGGAGAAAAAGAAAAGATAAAATAATTCTTGGCAGAATGAGTGTCTTCCTCAGCCAGGATGGGGTTGTCTCTCTGGTGCCTCTCTGAACCCACACTGTCTAACCACAGCACCCATGAGAGCAAGACCTCTGCATTCTCCTGCCACACTGCAGTCCTGGTCCCTAGAAGGATCACACTATTGATCCACAAGCAGTAGAACTTGGGTAATCAGTTTGGAGTCCTGTTCTCCACAGAACATAAAAACAAGGAAAACCTTATTTACAGAGCCCTCAAAATATTAGCTTTCTCCAGACTCTTGTGTTCAAACAGTCCAAGGACCACCCTGACATTTGCCATCCAACTAATCATGTAATCCAATTTAAATCCAGCATTTCAATTTGTATGCCTCTGAAAGGCATGAAGGCATTCCCTTGTCACCATGTGGAATGGAAAAGCACTCGACTTGTGCCAAGGGGAGCGTCCCCCCACGCAGCACTGCCACAGCACACACAACAGGCTGAGCTGCCACTTGGGCTCTGGCTGGGTGCAGAACTGCTAATCTCCCACTGAAAAGGCCATTTGCTGCCAAAACTTCTCTGCCAAAAGATAACTTTATAATACTGATAATCAGGTGCCCTGTAATGATAAAATGCCTGTTGCTTGCCTCTGTATGAGGAGTTTCTTGCTGACATGCTACTTATTACAGCAAACCATGTTAATTACAGAAAAAGCAGTCTTTTACTGAAAAGAAGCAACAAAATCTTAGCCTAGAAGTGGAGAAAGTGCAATTAATTAATTTGTTTCTGAGTTTAACCTCTAGACATAATAGATTTTATAGCACGGCCATATATTGTAATTACAGGATGGAACAAGTCTATACTGTAGCTTGTATTTGAGTGTGTAATGAGGAGTGAAAGATTAATGTTCAGTGTGGTCAGATGACTAATATACTGTTAAGAGCTGAACTGGTCGAGCAAGAGTAACAGGCACCCAAGATAGCATTTGATGTCTTGCTGAATAATGATGTTGTTTCCTATGTTAATTATCTTCCTCTAACCTGATAATTAACTTGTCCTAAGAGTACCGAGTGCAACGCAACATTGAAGAGAGTACTGCTCCATGGGTAGCTGGTGTCATGCCGCTGCTCATCCCTGTGGTCTTTATTCTCCCTCAAGAACACCAGGGGATTTTCCCAGACTGCACCCAGTAGGCATGAATATATATAAACACATGTGACAGATGACAGATGCCTTCTGAGAAATTGCGTTAATGATACTCTTCAGTCCTGTCTGGGAAAACAATGAAAGGAAAGACGGAGGTGAGAGAACACCATACCTTGATTGCAAAATAATGCTTTGGGTAAAAGCGCAAACCTTTGGCATAGACAATGTCACTTTCATCCTAGGATTTGTGGGGGCTTTTTTTTTTTTTTGTGTCAAACATATCCTTTTTGTAATGTTATTCATAAAGACCTAGAGTACTCTTCCTCCAATGGAGTTCAGTGGGGTTTTAGCTCTCCTACTGTGTTCAGATGATGATAAAACAACGTTGGGTCATTATAAGGTTTAAGCATGATAGATGCCCTGCATTTACCGTGTCTCACTGGCTGAGTTCTCTGTAAAACTTCTCTGTGTGCTTGGCAGTTTAAGTCCTGGAGATTTTATTGCCTTTTTACTGGTTTTATAACCCAATCCTAACTTCTCTGAAAAAAAAAATCCCTCCACCAAAACCAACAGGTGGGGTTGAGGTTTCGCTGCAGAAACAAACAGACAAACAAAAGTTTTAACAAAATAAATTCTTTGATAAAGAAGTTTCTGGCACAGTATTCTGTGAACTTAGCGCAGTACTTGCACATTATATCTTCAAGCAATGCCACTCCTGAGCTTTGATAGATGTAGGGCTCAGTTGTCACAGAAGTTTTTTAGGCTACAGGCAATAACAAAGGAACTGCATTTGTAATATCTGCATTGCTTCTGATAATTTCCTTGTCAGGATTGCATTTAAAACTCTGTGAGCTTGATTGGCAATGTCTAGGTTACCTGCTCCTTCAAACAGGGGTGACTCACCTGGGATTTCTATAGCCTGAGCACTAACAAAGAGCCTGTGACTTCCAGTCTGCCTGGGGCTCCTGTCTGCTGCCCTGTGTGCCTTTGAAGACAACATGTATTCAGAAACAGAAGGAGGCAGAAATAAAGGGACAGGGAGAGCAACAAACCCTGGTTACGGTTTGGGCACCTGTGCTTCCTGTTTCTGAGTGGCTCCACTAACAGTTACAATGCTTAGATTCTTCTGCTTTACAGAGGTAAAGTGCCCCCTACAACCCTTAATCTCAGAAGAAGCTTTTGATAAACAAAGCCAGTAAATGAGGTAGGATTTGGATATGGAGAGACATCACCAGAACCAAACTATGTCAGGATAGCAAGGGATGTTGCCTGAGTGTGTAGGCAGTAGGAGGCAAGTAGGAGAGTTAAAAGCACTCCATGAGCTGATAAGAGTGGATTAAAGATTTGGCACTGAGCAAACGCTAGAGAAGAAGGACAAGTTTCAGAAAGGCAGAATGAGAAATCACAGCCAGTGCTGTTTCTGCCCTAATGAACTGACCACTGCTGAAACAGCTATCTCAGGATGGTGTTGAAAACCATCTACTATGATGGACGAGATGTTTTAGGTGTTGTAAGAAGGCACGAGTGATGCTTGCTGACACTGAAGCTCCAGAAGCACTGCACGATTCTCATTTTCTCTCTCACAGGAGGCAGAAGAAAAGACACGAACTAGTAATATCCAGCCTGCTGTTTCAGATTCACTTACATGGGGTCCAGGCTGTTTATATTGCAGAGGTACCTCAGCCTCGAGGGTCTCTGCCTCCTCTCTCGTGCTGCCATCCACCAGCTGGGGATGGGTGTATGAGGTGGGGGTGTCCAGATCAGAGGAGGAAGGCAGGCGGACAGCTCATGTAGAAAACAGCTTTGCAATGCCTAGACCCTGCAGTTTTTTCTTTCCCCCTATTGTTAAGTGGCATTGAGCACCAGCAAAACAGGAAACTGCTTCCTCCAGCCGCTGACCCAGCGATCCCAGGGCAGCTGCTGGCTGTGCAGAGTGGCCTCCGCACTGACACCCTATTCCTAGAAAGTGTCGGGACATTTGGAGGAGTATTTAAGGAAGAGAAAAACGTACCACTAAATCTTGAATAAGTAGGTACACTTGGCAGCTCTTACAAGAAAATATCTAGTGGTAACAGTTAAAGCCCTGTTTTTCCAAAATTAGGGCTTAAGGAAGTGAGAGCTATGATGTCTAAGCCAGTCTTTGTCACCTCACTCATCTGGTAATGAACTTGACTGTCTTTGTTTTTGTGATGTGCAAATCTTGTATCAGACATCATTACTTGAGCTATGAAGAAACTATTGTTTTACATGTGCTGCAGCTTTTGTTGTGATCCTTAAACCTCAGAAGTCCAGCCAGGTCTCGCTTTGCTGGGCATCCTCAACAGAGGCAGGAAATAGTGCTGGTGAGGTGGTAGGTGACCCTTTTCTTCCTGAGACAGCAACACCCCACGGTATCAAGAGAATACATGCTGCTGGGGTTTCTGTCCTTCTGATGAGACTGCAAATGGAGGATAGCAATGACATTGTGGCTCCCTTTCTAATTACACATCCCCAAGTGATCTCTGATACCAAGGACAATGTTATCTTCCCTGGTGGCCTGGTGGCATTCTGCTGACCTAAAATTCCTGTTGATTTGTTTTGGTTTAGTTTTTGGTTTTTTATATGTTGTGATATTCTTCATTTGGTCTTTTAAAAACTTATATAGTTTAAAAAAAATCCTGTAACCTCACTGGGAATGTCTGGTGGAAATTTTTCACAAGTGCATTTCTGTCTTTCTGAAAGTAGGACACATCGATGTGAAAGAAATGATGCTCAACCTAATCTCTGTCACCTCATTACTCTTGAGCTCCAACTTAATTACCTCCCCAATGCTTTGCACAGCTCTTAACCAGACATTTTGTGTCTACTTAAAAATCTGCCATACTAAATGAAGTGATGACTAGATATACTCTTCCGGCTGCAGAGAGGAGATGTGAGCTTTGGTAAACACCATTTCTAGAGCACCCAGAAGGTGCATCACATTATACAGGCTTGATCCTGCACTTGTGGAGTTCACAGATGACTTACAAAGACTCACTGAAACCATGCTGAGTCCTTAACAAACCCACGATGCCACACTCACAACCACACAGTCTCTAGTTGATATCTGTGTGTGCAGTGCAGTGTCACATCCCAGCAGTGGTGGCAGAGGGGACAGGCAGGACAGCTCAGCTCGCAGGTACACTCCTTCAGAACAGACTGTTCTTATACTCTGCTCTGCTCTACTCATAGCTGAAAATTACTGGGACCAATCAAAACATAGGGTGGATGTTCAAATTGCATTTCTCTCCGTTTTTATCTGACCATTTTCCTCCAGTGTTTTGCATTGGATTTGGAGGAATGTGAGATTGTCTTTTGCTTGCTCCATCCTTCAAGCTAAACACGTATCATGACATGTTGCTTCTTGTTCCTAGGCCCTTTTGGGAGTTAAATGAATTGGCTCTTTAATTTCATTATTCCCAGAAGTGTGTTCAGTGCTACAGCATTATTCATGGATTCAGTACATACATGCCATTCCAAGGTCTCCTTAGAGAGCACAGATGACACCATCACTTGTACAGATGAACAACTCTGCATCTGCGCTTTTCTTCCGGCCTTTCCCCCCCTGTTTTTTTGTGAGATGGGGGCTTGTCACAAAACTACTTCAAGTATGTGTGGGACACTTAATAATATGGTAAATATACATCCTCTATCTTCTTTGACAGGGGAACTTTCTAAAATCTGGATGGTACTTCAAAACCATGTAGGCCTTTTCCAACAATTTTGTGTCTCACTCAGATAGGCTTTGATTTGCACTACAATAGTAATGTGGTGCATTAGAGTTTCAAGAAAGGTATCCATATCTATTTCCTGGTCTCCCTTACAAAATATAAACCACTGTTAACATTGCTATTACACAATGAAAGTCAGTGTCTGTTGAACTCACAGTTACACTTAACGTATCTTGAAACTAATTATGTGTAAATACGCCATGATATTAAATAGGAGAGATTTGCTAAAATGAAAAGAAATGCTTAGGGAAGAGCTTTGGGTAAATGAATTGGTTCCTACAACATAAGGAACATATTTCTTGAGATCTTCTCTTCGGAAGTTGGCCTTCTCACCAGGAGAAGATTCTCACTCAGCAGCTTTCTGGTGTCATAATGTGGTCTCAGAAAGATGTATCTAAAACACCTCACTTAGTTTTCTGTGAGAACCTATAAAGTATTCAGAATCTTTATCTTTTTCAGGATTACCAGCTGATGAGGCAAATAACAGTGCTTTGTGCCTCTGTATCTATCTTGATCAACAGGTCTCCTATCATTGTCCCCTTGCATGTCTTTTGTTTCACAAGGGCCACTTACAAAGAAGGTTAAGATCCAATCTCAGGACTAACATTCACCTGCACAAATGTAACCAACTGATTGCTTTGTTGGAAATCCACCTAATATCAGAAAAAAAGAATAACTGTGCCTTCCTCTTTTTAACACTTTTCTTCTTTACTCTCCTGGCACAGGGCTTAGGGATGTTTTGGTAGTTATTCCAGGGTTAATAGTCTTTCTGCCCAACCAGCCTCTGTTAAATGTTGGCTCTAGAAGGCTGTTCCTTTGCCTATTAATCTCAGATCTGGTGAGGCCAGTAAGGCAGTGAGGGAGCATCTCTGTTTTAACAGTGCTAATGATAGACTTGTAAAGGGAGGAGTTTACTGGGCTTACTGGGCTTACTGAACCCCTACTCTAACACTGACTCTTTTTCCTGTGCATAGCTATACTTTGACGTGGTATTCTTGAACTTACAGATCAAAGAGAATTACCAGAATGATCCACTTGTGAATTGTGGGCCATTATCTGTTATTAACTCATCTCGAGCACTGCGGTGAGCAAACAGTAATTTACAGTATGTTATTACATTTCTGCTCACTGTAGTGTGCAGCAGCTGAATATGTGTGTGTGCTAGTCCATAACGAGTAGTAATCATTGGTGGCTAATTAGAATAGATCTTTGCCAACCTCTACCAAGGTTGATCAAGAATTTAATTTACTTCTAATAGTTTTGTTTTTCTGCTTCCTGCCCCTCCCACCGCATTTAGGAGAGACAATTTCACCTTCTTCTTTTCTCTTCAGTACACGCTTGCTTCCAGGAAAACTTGGAAGCGCAGCAACAACCTCCTCCAGTTCTCTGCCAGATTTCCTTCAGGATTTAATGATTCAGGTGGCTTCATTTGCTAAATTTTTGCCAAAATAAAAAAGAAAAAGAAAAAAACCCCTAGTTCTCCACTGACACCATATAATAAAGTTGAGCAAACAGGAGGGCTGGTAGGAGACTTATTTTTATTGCCTGGCCCTGGTCACATGACAGATCAGGTTACAAAATACTAATACCCCTGCCAACTCTCAGGATCCACCAATTCCTCTTGCTACTGTTTTAATCCAACCTGCCTTTTCTTTTTTCTTTTTTTTTTCCTTCTTCTTTTTTCTACTTTTTTCTATTTTTCCCTTTTTTTAAATTTTTTTTTTTTTGTGAGGGCATGGGGTGAGGGGAAAGACATCAGACTGGGGCAGGAGATAGAGTGAAAAGCGAGTATATCATGATTGGGAGTATCCCTTTAGCTCCTTCAGTGTTTGTTCAGCACTTTTTCGCCAGCTGAATAGCTTATTCCCTTGGAGTGCTGGCAGCCTTTGGCAAAAGTAAAGCAATGTCAGCATTCCCCTGTTCCATCTATTTTTTGGAAAGGAATCGTTAAAAATGTTCCATTTTCACCTTGTTTGCAAGTTGTGCTTAAGGCTTCTCCCCCAATTAAATTGTGACATTCTGGCTTGAAAAACAACTTCAAGATTGGGAAGATAAGCTAACACACATGCACAGATGAAGAAAAAAAAAAATCCTTCTTTCTTGTGGAAAGAAATTCAGCAGTTCAGTGGAGCCACTTCTTTTATTAGCAGTGAGACAAATATATTTTAAAAAAAAATTGCTGATAAAACAACAGATTTGAAAAACATAAACTTAATGCAGCTCTCTGGAGTTCTTTACAGCAGTTTCCTCTTTGTCCCTTCTTCTAGCATACAGCAGAACCAGAACTTTTTAGTGTCACAGATTCCTGCGAGGAATCTGCCTGGACAGGTGGATGCCCTGTATCTTTGTGCAGTCTCTGATGTGGCACCTACACTGCTACTGACACCTCAGCTACATCAAACGGGCACCACTACAGACTGAAGGTGCACCTCAGTAACAGAGCTCGTGTCTAACAGAGTGGGGAGATTAAGGGAAAGAAAACTCTGTGGTGTCCTTCCCACAGGCACTGATGCTTTTTGTTGTGTCAAAGGTTTAAGAGAAAAACTACATATAATGTTTCTCCACCTTGATAATGAAGAGCTGTGGCACAGAGAAGTTAGGAGAGCAGTTCATGGCAACACAAGACTTCTCTGGTGAAGTCAACAGTCAGAATTCAGGTGAGAGTTGTAGTCCCTGTGTTTCAGCCACAAGACCACCCATCTTCTCTTTTGGCAAGCATGAGTGGAAATGTACTTCTGCCTTCCAGTGCCTGTGACCATTTCCAAGGGGGAGTATGTTGCAATTGTTTTAGTTTTTCCATTTCTGCTCTTCTTGCACAAGTTGCCTATAAAAACCTGCAACACTCTTACATTGTCCATGGTCAGGGCTCTCTTGAAAACACAATCCTACTCTGATTTCTGACAAAACAACCTCTTGTAGTCAGGAGTATGTTATGACTTCTCCAGCAACCAGGCAGGCTTAGAGGAAGTACATGTCAGCAATGACTCCATGCATCCACCCATCTTTGCTTGTTGTGCCCACTGGCTGCAAGCCGGGAGGGGCAGGGGCCATCACTTACTACCCCTGCAGGGCTTTGGTCTACCAGTACTGCCAGCCACAGCACTGATGGAGTCCCCTTAGAATGCCTGTTTTCAGGAAGCTTCAATAACACATATTCCTCCTTTTTAATGAGATTTTTAATGCCATGAGAAACAAGGGAATTTATTTTACTGAACTCTTTCGTCCTCAACTGCAAATAACGTAAGTGCAAAAGCATCAGGAGGATGATAACCATCCACGATGTGGGAAAGGTAGTGCTGGATCTCTACACTTCCCTCGACTCTAGTTACCTTAATAACCTGGTAGATTTTCATCAACCACGGCCGTGCTGCAATGACCAGCTTCTTGGATATTTGTTTCCTTGTTCTTTCGGCAGCTTAATTTCTGTGTGTGCAATCACAGCACCCTCTACTGCCTCCCGCTGAACCTGCAAAAGGACCGCGAGTAATTGTGGACTCAAAGTACTTTGGGAGTGACTAGACTTTCTTATTATCGCGTGTTGTTTCATATACGAAACACCCCCACCACGAGAATGATAATGACAGACGGTATTTCGGTTCTGTCTAGAGCATAGACCAGAGCCCAGAAATGAACAGTATGAATTCCTCGGGGGCTCAAGAACCTATCAGCCTCAGAGTAGCTTTTCCTTTTAATCTGTAAGGCATTATCTTCCACTTTTGTTAGGTCTGTGGAGGTAAACTGGATGTATTTTCCTAGTGATAAGCACACAAAGGCACTAGGCCATGCGCTGCCTCTGTGTGCTCCTGCACCGACCGTCACGGGCTTGACAGAAACCTCCCCTCAGAACCCTCCCCTCAGGAGCCTCCAGTGTCCGGGGTGTGAGGTGCTCTCCCGGCACCGCCAGCCGCAGCTTCCCATTCCAATGGCTTTGCACAAATCCAGGGGTCTGCTTCGTTTAATCTC
>VWZU01013204.1:1170116-1212211 GCA_013397095.1 Sterrhoptilus dennistouni
GGGAATGAGCCCCGTGTGCCGCCGCGGAGCGTGGGAGAGAGGGAGGGCAAGAGGGAGAGAGGAGGGCCCCGCAAAGCCCTGCGGCGACGCCGGCCCCGGCAGCGTGGGAGCCGCTGCGGGGGAGGGGAGCGGGCGTCGCGGTTCCCGGGACTCTGTCTCAGCGAGGGAGAAGCGCGGGAGGTCCGGGGCGCTCAGAGCCCGTGATAGGAGTCAGAACCGCTGGGACTGGGACTTGGTGTCCTGCAGCTTGAGCTGAGTTCACCTTTCCCCCGTGCTGCCCTCCGCGGGGGCAGAGGAGCTGGGCCGGGCCCGGGAGCAGAGCCCGGGGCTCCTGTGGCGGCTGCAGCCACAGACGCGTCTCTTTCCCCTGCAGTTCCTGACGGAGCTCACCAGGCTCTTCCAGAAGTGCAGGACTTCCGGCAGCGTTTTCATAACGCTGAAGAAATGTGAGTTTTGAGTTTGTTGCTGGATTAAAGAGGTGTTCCTATAAATCTGATCTTTGTTACCAGGTATTGTAAGCGATGCAGTTGTAATCCAGGGTATCTGAAGACAAGAGCGGCCATAGGGACAAACCCTGTGGAGCGCTGGTGGTACCACTATTACTGTTAGTCCTAAACTATTAGTTATAGGACTAATAATTACCATAAGTACTAATAACTTTTGAGTAAGACTGAATTTCAAACTGCAGGAAATACTGTGACTTTCTGATGGTTAAACAGTAAGTGAAAATGGTGAGTTTTCTGTAAAAGGAGAGCTCTGATGTTGTTTTTGTATGTTGATGTTCCTCTGGTTCTCGGCTAGCTGACACTACTGAAGAGGCCATGTATGGAGGCAGGAGGCAGGAGGCAGCAGGATGACGGGCATTTAAAACATGCTGCTGCTTGAGCAGGCAAGGCATTCAGCACATCGGGTGAAGGATTTACTTCATTTTTGCTGGCAGATAAAGTTTACAGCGCAGATCCTTCTGGGGTTCTACAGTAAGAGCAATTTGGCAGCAGTTAGTTCAGTTGGCCTGAAATTTCAAGGTGTTTTACAGATCTGCTCATGAGCAGATCTCACATCAGAAGGCATCCGTTGATTTTAATAAGAATAAAAATGGTTTTTTAATACAGATGATGGCAGAACAAAACCAGTTCCACGCAAAGGCCACGTGGAAAGTTTTGAACCAGCAGACAATAAGTGTCTCCTAAGAGCAACTGATGGAAAGAAGAAAATTAGCACAGTGGTAAGTGACAACTTTTGAGTTAGAAAGATTAGTGGCTCTGTGTGGTTTTGATTTAATGCTCCATATTTTAAGTGGAACTTGAGAAAATGTTAACTGAAAGTTGAAAACCTGATGTGTGTTTACTTTGAATGGGGGACTGGGAAAGGCTTTAGCTGACTTTAGCTCTGCTCTGATATGACACAAGGAAAAACGTTACCTTAAGAAACAGTTGAGAATCTGAGCTGCAGCATTTTTATGGCCCCACAAGTGAATCAAACCTTTCTTTGAATGCTTTTTCACATTCTTCCCATTTGTAAACATGTGACTTAGGGATGAATGGCCTGTAGAAGGTTTTGTTAATCAAGGAGTGTTTTCAGTTTTCTAAGTCAGTGAAGTCCTATGACGTACCAGTACAGCACATCAGCCACTGAATGTGGTAAGTTGATCCAACTGCTGCTAAAAAAGACCAGATGGTAACTCGTAGGTAAACATGTACTGATACTTGAATCTGTAATAGAATCCAGAGTTTTCATGGTTAACCTCCAGTATTACTTTTGTAGGTGAGCTCAAAGGAAGTAAATAAATTCCAGATGGTAAGTTTTGTATGCCTTTTATCCTTATTTTCTGTAAGTAGTAGAAGTGGTCTCTTGGAAGCACTGGACAGCTGTGAACAGGTTGATTCTGAGCTGAACTGCCACAGAAACTAACTTAGACTACCCACTGATCTTAAACTCTTCTAAAAAAAATCCTGTTTTATCTAACCTTGCGCATTGGTTTAGAAACAGTATTTTCCTGGTGCAGGGTATAAAGGCATGCTTCTCTGGGAAAAAACAGATAATTGGCCATTAGTGATACATAAAATGTTACCTCTTGCTTATTGTCATTTAGGTATTTGGGGTTCTTTTAAATGGTTCTGTTTGTTCTTTCAGGCATACTCAAATTTGCTAAGAGCTAACATGGATGGCTTGAAGAAGAAAGACAAGAAAAGCAAGGCCAAGAAGAGTAAAGCAACACAGTGATGGGATGGACAATGTGCTACCATCACTATAATAGACTTGACCCTTGCTCAAAGCAAAGTCCATTTCTTTTTGAGTTACCACTTGTCTTTGGCTTTCCTTCCAGCAGGATACTGGGATGTGATCAGTACTTGTGTTTAAACTGAGAGCAGAGGTGCTTTCTTTGGGTTTGTATAGCAAGAGTATGTACAGCATTATACTGAAATAGCTTTACACCCAGCTAGTTTGTACTTACACTGCTGCTGTTTACTCTGTGGTGTAAAACCTGTCTGGGGGGTAGCACAGGGTGAGGAGAAATGCACCATGCCAGAAGCAAAACAAGACTGGAGCAGGAGCCCCAATGACAGATGCCCAGTGTTACAGATGAGCCTCAGTAGTTCTAGGGAAAGCAGGTGCCAACATGTTATCAGGAACAGCTGCTTTCCTGTTTCTGTCTTAATCTGAGAGCCGTGTCTACATGATGCAGTGCAGATATCCCCAAGGCAACCAGCACAGTGCTCAAGTTCTTGCAGAGCCTTCACTCTCCACTCAACAGCCTCCAGCTGTTCTGACCTGGGCTCAGGGTAGGGGGAGGGTAGGACTCTGCATCATCTTCCCTTTAGACATGGCTTAAAAATGCTCATGTCACCTAAACTTTTTTTTTTTTTTTAACATCATCCTCCAGTATTTTCAGAAATCTGAATTTTCTTTCCTTCATATGAGCAGATGTAAAAAGTAAATATGTAATTGCTCCTATTAAAGATAATGAGAAATGGATTGGGTGTAATGACTGATGTGACTTGGTGAATTGCTGGGAATGGCACAGTTACCTTTAGCTTCAGGATTGTCTGATGCTGCTGCTTTGGGCATTGCTGTTCATGGTTCTCAGAAGTTTTTTTGATTTGTCTTGCAAATTACTTCACATGTTTTAACTTTGCCGCCTTTGCTAGTTTCTTGGGTAGAAAAAGTAGGTATTTATTATCGTAATGAGCCTGCAAATGGCAATCATTTGAGTTAGAGAAAGAAAGGTTTTTTAAACAAAAGGTACCAAGTGGGGAGGGAGGGTATTTCTAAAACTCCTTAACATTTCTGCATATTCATCCAGTGTTTTGATGTGAAATATAATATGTAGTTAACTATGGCTGCTGCTGTTGTTAATCGTAGTTTCTCAGCTTGATTCTTCCTGATGGTGTTGTGTTACAGTTTAGTTTCAAGAACGTAATTATACTTCGATCATTACTATTACTTCAAACTTAATCTGACAACTTGGGTAAAGAAAGTTAGTTCAAAACTTTGGTTATGCCTCAAGCACATGCAGGTTACTGTTTCTCTTTACAGTCTTTGGTTTAGGTTCTGCAGGTCTGAAACCTTCATCTCGCATAAGCTTGATTTAAATGCAAAAGTACAGACAGGACAAACACAGGCAGCCAGGCTTGTAACAACTCTCAGGCTGAAATCTACCATATTTTATACATAAATTAAAACAGGTTAAAAAACCCAACCAAAAAAGACACACAAAAGGCTTGTAATGAGTATTTCAATAAGGCTCAGCAGTTTTTATTTCATAAAAACTCCTCAAAAAGAATTTAAACAATTTGTTAAAGGTAATTTGTTCTTTCATAATTCTAGAACTGACATTTCTTGTTGCAGTACTACTGTTGCATAAAAGGCATTCTGAAACTATTAAAAAAAAGCAGTTTTACATCGGTACAGCTGATTTGTGTAGCATAAGAAGCAAGAACTACATAATAATACCTACTATACCTGTGGGTGTAGTCGGACTTACTCCTTAATTGCCCATAAAACAATCACTTCCACATTTTGAAAGCATTTAGTTTTGTATTTGTTACGGTTTAGGAATGTCCTAGTTCAGTGCTCCAGCTGAATTCCTGTGCCACTCACTACTTCCTCCCCCTGCTGGTGGCTGGAGAAGAGAACTGGAAGGCACAGGAAGTAAAGAGCACAGGTTGAGGTAAGTATTTGCTGGAAACAATAACAATACCAGTGGCAGAGGGTACAGGAAAGGTGAACGAGTCCACAGAAACAACACGACCCAACTGCTCCCCCTGCCACACTGTGCCCATGTGGAAGAGCCCCAGCAATGGTGTGAGGTGGTACAGATCAACCTCTGGGTCCCGGCCACCCTGCTCCTAGCTACAGCAAATATTAACCCTGTCCTGGCCTGAACCAGGACAATATTATACATGAAATGCAGTTTGGACACAGAAAAAGGCACTAATTGCCTGACTTGCATTATAACAGCTTTTTGAAATTCCTTTTGACAAAACGCTGTTGTCCATTTGTAGAAGCATCCCATAAAAGATGCCTTAAGTACTAAAACAAAACCTTGTATTCATCTCGGTAGCTGTACAGTATAAGTGCAGGAACCCTGCAGAGGGAAGGAAAAAAGAATTTTAGAATTTTGAAACTGCAGGTTTGAATGCTGCAATTCCTGTAACAAATCCTCACGATAAGATAGCAGTAAAGATTTAGTAGAAAATCAGTAAGTTTTTGTTTGGCTGTGACTACAGTTTTCCCCTCATTGTCTTTCCATTGATCTTGTTCAGTTTTCACTTCAGTGATCTGAAGGCTTACGGCTAAGTAGTGCTCAGGCCCTAAATGGGATAGGAAGATAGTCAGGGACTGTATTACATTCATACCCAGCATTGTATGGAACGTTACCTGGGTTCTGTTGCTCTCAGCCTTGCAAGGCCCATGAAGAAAAAAAAGGTTCTTCACTTGCTATGTAGCTGCTTTAGTAAGTGGCAAACCTGGAGCAATTTTGGTGCATCCAAGAAAAAGGAACCAAAGTTTTAGTTTTACTTAAATGTTAAGTAGTACCTTCAAGTTCCACCTTCAAGTGGAACAAAGGTTTCAAGAAAATGAAACCCATAATTAGGCATAAATATTGAGGTCTCAAGTGGACCAGTACATACAACGTTTGACAATTTGAGGTTTAAAATTGGACATACTGGATGTGTCCGGGATATCTGTATCAGCCTAACCAGAGTCCAACAGGGAGACCTGTGAGTTGAACATAAACGTTTTTATGCTTACAAAACAGAAATGGGCTTTACTGTACATGTCGGGAGAGCATCCATCATGTTTGCACAAAACTGGGCACTCTCCCACCTGTGCCTGCCAGCATATTATTTCAAAGCAGGAGAAATTAAATGTGCTCATTGAGTTGTAAAAAACAACCTGAGTCCCTCTCATCAGAAAAGAGGGCTTTTATGTAGCAGTGTAGATGCGTATATTATATATGTATATTTACATATACAGAAGTCTATGTACTATGTATAGCAGGATACCTGACTGTACATAGTTGTCTGCTATTAATTTTTATTAACACAGCAGCAAGTGAGATAAAAGTGGCAATACATTCTAGAGCTTCTTGAAAAGACTTAGAAAAATGAAGAATTTACATGGCCAAAAAATTATATTTTATTAGTAAGTGAGGGTTAGTGACCAGTCCTACAGTTTTGAAGGAACTATACACATTTCCTGAGTTTTTGCCTCAGAGCAAGGGGAAAGTGGAAGACAGGAGCACCTTCTAGTTTCAATACAGAAAAAATTGAGGCAGTTTATGTACCCATAAGAGTTTAAAGATTTTACCTCTTTTCCATTTTGAGACTGTAAATTTCATCACAAATTGCTTGTAAATATGAAGATCTCTGCTTAGGCCATCGTGACATCAGTTGTCTCACAGTGGCATCAAAGGCTTGTCTATCTCCATCAAGCTAAGAAAAAAAAATGACAAGGAACTATGCTAGTCTTATGTTCTTTTGTGAAGGAAATACTTATCCCAGTAGGATGCAGCCTTCTGAATACTGTGTAATGTCAATGCTCTTTAATTAAACAGCTTTCAAACATGATGAATGTCAACAACACATGCAACTTACTTCTTTTAAGGAAAAAAATGTTAATTTAGTGATCAGTTTCCTAATACATTTCAATGCTAAAAAGACATAAGCAATGGAAAGGGCTGTGTCAGCTTGGCAGTGCTGGACAGAATACAGTAACTGTGATGTAATGGTGATCAAAAGTGAATGATACAAGTGTGCATATGTATTAAAGTTATGGGGGTTTTTTTTAAGTAAAAGGCAATAAACTACCTCCATGATTGATTCAGACTGGATGAGCTAAGTATTTTGAAAGTGTTTTGAAATGTTTCACTAGGTTTTGATTACCAGACAAGCACTGCTTCGGAGCAGCAGATAAAAGGTAGGAGTACTAAATGCACTTCCAGTAGGATGCCATTCTTGAGTTTGGGTTTTTTAGGGGGTGGAGAGGCATCCATCTCTTTCTTAAGCTAGTGCTGTCACTGGAGAAAAGAAGAAAGCTTTGTCTTTGGTGTTGTCATCTTTCATGCATCACTGACTAGTTCCCGAGTTGTTAAAGGTGTCAATATAATATACATCCCCTTTATATCTTGGCTTCACTAAGGGATGCTCCAGCTGCTGTACTTGAAACAATTGCCTCTGTATTTTGGGTTCTCCTTCATTAAGAGCTTCAAGAATACCTTTGTTGAAACTGCTATTAATACTTATTGGTTTCTGAAAAAGAGCAGTTAAGATTTAATTTTAGATAACTATTCTAGGGGAAAAAACCTTAGAGCTTTGGATTAGGACTTCCTAATGTTGTCTTGTGTAACCTGGACATTTGACAGAAAGCTTTTTCTCAGTCAGCCTCCATGGGTAAAAAAATCCTTTTAAGTTTTAAACCTAATTCAAACTTGAAAGAAATCTAGAATGAGTGAATTTTATACTTCGCTTCATTTGGAACAGAATTTATCATCTATTGTGTTCAGTTACAGTTCTAATAACAATACTTAAAAGCTTACCTCTAATGATAAGAAGTGTATCACAGTTGCTTTTGGTAGATCAACCTGTAAAAATACCAAGAAATCAATACTTAACAGTTCTCTGTTACCAGTTTGCCAACTAGAGATGAGCTATACTAAAGGGAGTCAGACTTTTTGATTTCCAGAGAAGTACTCAAGCTGCTAAAACTGGGAACTTAGTTTAAAATGATCAAAGCCTTTTTAACTATTCATGACAGATTGCATTATGGAAAGTTGCACATACATGCAAATAGGCAGTTATGTTTCCTGAAAAGCATACACCATTTTAAAGTCCTTTATGACGTGGTCAGTGAAGTCTAAAAGCTATATACAAACAAGAGGTATGTTGGCTTAAATGGAAGTGCAAATCTAGCAAGAGCAAGTTATTACATCTGCCACATTAGTTGGTGTAATTACAGCTTAAGAGCTTACAACTAAATGCTTATTAAATTTTATTCCATGCAACTGTCACATACACACAATTTGAGATACTTTTCAAGTATCAGAGAAACAGACCAGAAGTTTGATTCATTGGGATATGCTGAAGTGAGGCAATTGGCAGTAGTTTTTTCTAGACAGGAATGGCATCATCCACTGCAATTAAGAATTTGGAATTAATTCAGGCTTCTGCCAAATACTTACTGCTAAAATCTCAATCTCACTTGTTTTCTGTTGCAGGCTAGAAACGAATGTCTGAAGTCTTGTTTGTACCTGGGAACAAAACATAGGCAAAAATAAAATACACTGCTTGTGTGACACAGGTTGGGAGCACTGATTTTGTATTGCATAGATGAGAACAAAAGAGGCTGCTTCTAACAGGATGTAGAACTACATCATATTTAAACAAATGTTTAATATAATTTTCTGTAAAAAATTCACAGTAATCCTTGATGAGCAGAGAGGAAGGAGACTGGGGCTGAGACACTCTTGAAGTGTGAAGTGCACACTTGATAATACTGGCATGGTGCTAAAGCAGACAGAACAATGTGGATGCTTATATAACTAGTGAAGACTGCCTTCTGTTTCTGGGTGTTAGATGACTTTCAAAGGAACGTAAGAAACTTACTGGATGCAGTGAATCACCTCCAGCTAAAGGAGGATGGCTTTTGAAAGCCAAACCAAAATATGGGTCATGCCTTAATGCCACTTTTTTCAGAGCAAGCTAGTGGTCCTGCAAAGGTAGCAATTTACAAACGTAGTTGCAGCCTTGCATTATGTTGACTTTTGTACTTTGGAAAAGTTGCTTTTACATATTCAAAACCTGAAGACAGTAAGTTTGTTTAGCTCAGAGAGTAACATCCACTTCTTTATTTGGGATCTGAGAACTCTTAATTGGGGAGATTTTTTTGTTGCACATCCAAGTTTGGACTGAAAAGGGGCTAAGATTACAGTTCTGTTTTATCATGTACTCTAAATATCTTGAGGCTAATAATGCTAAACAAGAAAACTGTGACATTTGTTTGTAGCATCACTGAATGTTTTCTGCATTACTATAGTATCATGTTTTAGGCAGAATTGTAGGGGTGTTTTGTTACTGTTTTGGTTTGGAGTTTTTTGTGTGTTTTTTAAAATCTGCAGTTTTTTCTTAGGCCTTTAGTTTGAGACAGCATAATTAAATAAAATACATAAAGTATCTTGTACAAACATACTACAAATTAAAAGTATGATGAACTTGCAACTTTGTGCTGGTTTTGTCTGGGGTAGAGATAGCTTTCTTCAGAGCATGGGGCTCTGTTTTGGATTTTTGCTGAACACAGGATTGAGAACAGATGTTTTTGTTATTGCTGAGCAGTTAAATCACTGATAAAAAGGTAAGTAAGGAAGCAATAGCTGGTACAAGACTATTAGCTACAGATGTAGGGATGAAACACTATTGTACTGAAGTTGAAAGAATTTTCCAACTTCTTCCCCCACTGCTGCATAGACTACTTCTTTAAAAAAATATATAACTTGATTGATAACACAGGGCCAAGGCCTTTTCTGCTTTTCCTATGGCCACACTGGTGAGGAAGCTGGGGGTGCATGGGAGGCTGGGAGGGGACACAGCCAGGGCAGTGACCCCAACTGACCAAAGGGACATTGCAGACCATGTGACATCATGGATATAAATATATAAAGTTGGGAGGATAAGGAAGAAGGGGGGACATTTGGAGTGATGGTGTTTGTCTTCCCATTCATCATTACAGCTGATGGGGCCCAGCTCTCCTGGAGATGGCTGAACACCTGCCTGCCCATGGGAAGCACTGAATTCATTCCTTGTTTTACTTTCCCTATTAAACTGTCTTTGTCTCAATCCAGGGGTTTTCTGGCTTTCACCCTTCTGATTCTCTCCCTGATCTCACTGGTGGGGGAGTGAACGAGCGGCTGAGTGGGGCTTGGCTGTTGGCTGAGGTTAAACCACACCAACCTTTAACACGCTTCAGTGTTTAGGGAGAAAGAAAAAGGAAAGGGCAGTTCCAGAACCACAGTTCCTAAAGTAAGATTTTTAATATATATCCACAATGATAGTTGAGCCATGATGTCACAGATAATCCCTAACAGCCAAACTGTTAAAAAGGGTGGGTTTTGCCTTCAACCATTTGTGTTGTTCCTAGTTTATTTTATGAATAAAGAACAAACAGGATGAATTTGTTTAAATTAGCTGATAATGGGAAGAATAAATTCTACCATTCGTTCACTTCTAACGATCACTTTTGAATACATATTTGATGTGTGTGTACCTGAATTTCTTGACGACGCCTGGCACTGGCAGATAATTTTTCAGGAGCTATAACACTAACGTTAGGCACTACAAGAGTTCCATGTGACTCAAACACACCTAAAATGCAAACACATCATTTTAGTTTATAGTATTTCTTTATACAACAAGTAACAAAAACCAGAAAACTCGCAAATATTAATAATCTAAAAGCAGTGTAGTACAGGGATTAAAAAGCTGCTGAAAACCTCCAAAATCTGACAGGATAATGAGACATGCACATAAATTCTCAAACACTCACTTATCACTTTGAAGGAGTGGTTGTTAAGACTAAGAAATTTGGTATTTTAGATCACTGTTCCCTGAAACTAAGAAAAGGTTCCAAATGACTTGCATAATTTTACAAAGGAAAGCAGTGCACCTAATATCAAAAAAGAAAAGCCATTGCAAGAATGAGGCAACTATTTAATGCTCTGCTCATAGCAGAATCACTGACAAAATGAACAATAAACCCCAGCTTCCCCAAATAACAATAATTAAAATTTGAAATGGCTTATTTAGAAATCTAAATTTTGATTTCTGGTAGTCACACACACACAACAACCCCTCCCAAGTTACACATGGCCTCTCTCCCTCCCTATTATGCAATAGTGTGTAACTGTGTGTATGAGAAGTGTTTCTTTAAAAATCACCACCACCACACATTTTATCAGTGCTCAACAAAACAAGTATCAAAAATGCCAAACTTTAGCCACACCGTAAGCACTTAAAATTATTCTTTATATGCAAACTTATATTATCAGAATAAGGAATGTAAATCCATTGCTAGAAATGTAAAGGCATTTTCATTTGGAAAAAAAATGTCCATATTTTTGGTAAGTCAATATAAACAGGTCTCAATACTCTCACAATCATAGGTCAAGTTATTTTTCATCAAGAGGAAATTTAAATTTCTCCTCAGCTAGGAAAAGTTTGTGATTTTTGGCTTTCCCAGCCTCTTGGATTACTGCATCAATGAATGCTTATATGGAGAATATTCTGTCCACTGGTCTGAGCACTTAGCTTGGAGAAAAAGTCAATTTAAAATCACTTGGAATAATATCTGCAATTAAGAGGCAGTGCCTCTAATCAGAACTCTGCTATAAAACATTTTCTTACTTTGCCTTTGATAATGTTTTCCTACAAAATAGTTTTTGAGCAGAAAGAGAAACAGCTTGTATGTTCTGTAACTAGATATTAAGTACCTGAAATATTAGTAAATGATCCTTTTTGATTTGGTATTGAAAGATTATCTGTGGTTTCTCTAAAATAAACAAAGACAGTTAGGGAAACAGATTTACAATTATAACAGTATTTCTTTATAAGACAGTAATTTCAGATTATCATAGATACTTAAACTTAGTTCCAACAGATAAAGAAGTTTGCAGATACTCCCCAGCACACATTTATATTAATGAATCAATTCTATTCAGGAATTGACAGGAAACCATACAAAATGACATTAAAAAGTCAGGTCTAGAAGCAATACTCCCTATGGATACAAAAATGTCCTCCCTATTATGCAAGAGTGATTTATATCCTAATACAAAAATATATTGTGAGAGTCTGTTTCTCACAGGTTTCTGTGACATAATACTGAAGTATAAAAGCAGTATTTACCTTTAAGAGCACATGTATTCAAAGAAATCTTCAACAATTAGTTTGGATACCTTTACTTTCCACATTCAAGAATTCATTAAAAGAGAAATCTGCCAGCACTATTACAATCAGCTATTGCAGTTCTCTGTTTAGTGGTACTATGCAAGGGTTTTTCTATTGTTTTCAGGATTTAGAAATAAGGTAACTTTTTGAAAGAATGATTTTCTTTCACAGCTTCTAGTAGATCTGTCACAAAGCACCTGAGAATCAGGTTAGTTGCAAAGTTGAATACTAAGAGTGGCTGAGGCCAGAACAAGAGGTGGGTAACAGGAGACATCAACTGCATGAACTAGTGCTTGATTTCAGCATTTCCAAGCTTCATGATTTCCTTTACTGTTAAGCCTAGTCAGAAAAACTGGATGGCAAATCTGTCAAGTTTCTGAATTCTACTTTGTGTGACTAATGCATGTCTATTCCTGCTGCCAATGCACACATACATACATATATACACACATATAAATATATCTATAATTACAGACTTACAAGGGGCTATGTGTAAGTAACAGCTGTACTGCTTGAGCACACAGGAATGACTAGCCTCTCCTGTCATTTCTGTACTAAGTTCCACTGGTGACAATAAATAGTAATTTCAAAGAAGACAGGATGAAGGGGTTTTCCTGTGTACCTTAAGTCTTTGCCAGATGTTACTTTCACTTGTGTCATCAGAGCATACAGAAGTGCAACAGTTACACCTTCATTTCACCATACCAATACTGCCTCAGAATCAAAGGGATTTGCTCTTTGAATTCTTTGATTACACAGTACACAAATATAATGGACTTCTGCTCAGTAACAGGGACTTGCAAGCAGCCAGACACACACTACTGCTGCTCCAGCAGCTTTGGGACAACTGTGTGGCCTTTTAATTTATGACACACTGTGGATGTGTGAACGTAGCAGCAGCTAGGAAAAACAGTTTATTTCTTAATCTCAATACAATTCTATAACGAAGCCTTTTGCTTTCTTTTCCCCTCAAAAGAAATTCAACAATTTCTCTAACAAATAAAATTAAGGTTTAACTGAGCATTAGCAAACATATATTCACTTCAGATTTTGACTATTCACATTATTTACACGTTATGCTACTTACCTACTACATCTTTCATCACCAATTTTCATTTTCAGTTTCTGGATCAGGTGATCTACTAAGTCAGATTCTAAAATCCTTTTCTCCGTCTGCCTGTCTTTCTCAAAGGATTTCACCTGTGATGTAGTTCAATGGTTCTTAACACTGTTAATTCTTAAAATGGCATACAAATAAACTTACCAAATTAAATCAATACCAAACTGTTTCACCCATTAAAGGTAAAAGAGTTAAAGGTAGGAAGCTATTATCATTACCAATCAATCACTGGCAATTAAATCTTTGATTTGATTTTTTTTCTGCCAACTACTAATTTATTTTGCATTCCCAAAGCATAAACTAGCTTGACTCCCTGCATTTAATATGTGATCATTAAGTTCTGAACGGAATGGTTTATAATTGTAAATACCATATTATTAATATTTTAAGTCAAGCAATTATATTAGAATAAGGCTTGCCTTTCAATTTGCAGGAGTTAACTCAAACATTCAAAACTTAGGAATCTGCACCATCTTTATTGCAAGAGCTTAATCAGTAACAACACCATTCACCTCATTAACATCTCCTTTGTTGGTTTTGCTTCAATAAAGCCATATTTAAAAGAACACTCTATAATAGGCTTGTGGAGGACTTTGAAATATCACATTGTCATCATCAAGGTTTACTTATTTTTGTGATTATTGTTGTTACAGTAACAGAGTGAATAAGAAATGAAAAATATTTTAGTAAGGCACATTGGCTGTCCTTGCCATATGTCAAATGGTTAGGTTTTTTTTTTTTCAGTCAAAGAATAAATCTTTATTCAAAAAATAATGACCTTTTTTCTAATGATCCAGAATATTTTAAAACTTTTAACTTCAAAAAACCAAAGGTACCAGAACCACAAGCTTCAGAGTACAGAAGAAGTACAGAGTACATTCATGTTGTGTCCAGTCTTTGCATCCTAATCTAGGTTTACAGAGGTGAAGAGTGTGGTTCTGACTGTTTGTTGGAACTACACTGATTTTTTTAGATTTACATTTTAGTTGTATTTATTTTGTAACATGAAAAGGTGCCAACTGCAAAGATTGCTAAGTCAATTAATTTTGTAGATTTAAGGAAATCAGAGACAAGAGAAACCTTTTTTCCATGTTAAACCATCGATGGCACTGTCAAGCAGTGTTTGCACTAGTTTTTGGACTTTCCCAGAGGGAAGGAGGTCTGTGAATAAGAGCGTTATGCAGGGATAAAAAATGTTTACAGTGTTGAAATTCTTCAGAATAACATTTCTACAACTTAACAACCAAAACTGTATTTACCTCAACTCCACTTAAGTATAATTTATATTGTATTAATAATGACCTTAAAAAAAAAAAGGAGAACAACAGAGTACAAATCTGAAATGCCATAAAGCATCCTCTGGTCCCATGCTTACCTTCACATGACTTCCTTCTTTCTCTGACACCAGAGCCACATATGTAATCCCACAGCATCTGCAATATTCCTGCAGTTCTTCCTGGGACTAAAGTGGGAACAAAAGAAGGAGAACGAGACATTAATTTGACAGATTATAAAATTAAAATTAAATAATCAGTCTCCTGTCTGTAATTAGAGTAACTTGATATGCAACAGTCCCATGGCTTCAGAGAGAAAAAAGCTTTATCAACAACTTGAGCAGATGAAAACTTTGTTATACATAGATTTATCCATCCAGTGCTTGCTAAAACTGGAACTGATGTCTACACTTAGGTAAAGAGAATGCCTAGGTCCTGTAGTCTAAGTTCCTACATAGAAGGGCTAGCTATATCTACAAGTGCAGAGACTGAGTAACTGTAAAAATGTGCAATGTAACATCAGGCAGTCACCATCCTGCTGCCTGCAGCTTTTAGTTCTGCATGGCTGGAGGTCTGCCACAAAACCTGACTCCAGCTGGGCTCCTGTAAAACCAAGCCTGTGCTGATTTATTCAGCACTGGATTGCAGGACAGCATTAGACAGAGGCAAAAACTACCCAAATCTTTGTTCCTTATGAATCAAACAAACAAACAATGCCAAACCCCCACCTCCAGCCTAGGTGATCACAGGAAAAGTATATGATCTGGATTTTTTTCAGTCCCAAGGGATTGAAACTGTTGGAAATGTTACAGCAAAAAAATTACAAAAAAGTCGGACAATGAACTGAATGAGCTCAAAATTTCCTGCCCTGCAGCACATGATGTAGAAGGGACAACTGCAGAGTCTCTCTTGTTAGTCACAAACTGGGACACCTGAAGGTGAAGCGGACTCATAATCCTTAAGTAAGTGCCACCACCTCTAAAAAGGACTTCAGTGTTGCCATGTAGCTCACTACACTCCAGTGAAGTAGTGCTGTCTACAGCTCTGTGTGGTTTCAGCTGGACATAAAACGGCACAACTCAGCTTGCCACTCTCTCTTCCCCTCCTACTACACATCTCTTCAAGGACGAAATAGGGACCCATCTAGTAGCTCAGTTTGCTAAACTGTATTTCTAACAGTAGAATAATGTCAATATCCCCTCTGTACCTGAGTGTCTGCAACCATCTGGCTATTTAAAAGCTGATGCTACTGTTCTGTTCTTGAGGTACGCCCTATTAAGTATTAAATTTATTAATAGGATGGATCCTTCTTCACACTTTTAAATATTCTGGAAGAATGCTGCCAAGGCCAGTGAGACTTTCTTGACATTATCGCATCTGAATAGCACCCCTACCTGCTCAGTATTATGAATCTGTACCTCCATAAAAACAGAAAAATACCCAAGAAAGTATGGCTTCAGTCTGCACTAATCTTGGAGAACAATAATACAGGTAACACATGGAGATAAAAATTCTACCTGGGACCAGTCATACATTATTTCGGCTGGAATTCCTGCAGTCCAGAATTTTTGAACAATGTTGATAGCTCTACCCATTGACATCTGACCAACACTTACAACCAGCAGATCACATGAACTGACAGAAACCTGAAGGGAAAGTAAAATCAAGGAGACAATATTAGTCACAAGACCACCTTTCCCCCTTTGTAAGACCATTAAAGTAATAAAGATGGACAAATATTCCAATATTTGTTAAAATGCATCAAGCTAAAAACCAAAAAAGGGGTTAGAGCCACCTCTTTTGAGAGCCACAGTCCACCTAAGTCTGTCTGAAAGTCACTGAAGCTCAATCTTTGATGCAAAGCACCTCCACAGCCTCAGCTTGCCAAATATCCCTGCCCACTCTGTTCTTTCCTTCCCACTCTCCTTGGCAATGTTGATTTATTCTTAGAGAAAAAAGATAATAAATTACACATTTCACAACCAAGTGAAGATGTGTGATGCTGTACAAAGTAGTCAATATTCTTCAAGTTTCATCTCTATCTTCTATACTTTGATAAAGGGAGAAGTAGCAGGGGAAAAATAACACTAAATACCTAAAGTTGTACTCTTCCATCTGAAAGAATACACACAGGCTAAGAAAAATATCCCATTTAAACTGAAAATAAAATTATGTAACCCTGAAGATCCTGTCTTCCCTTAATTCTCATTTAATAAACAGTTCTATGTAGAGAAACAAAAGAAAACAGGTCATCTTGATGTCTGCCTTCTATTTCAGTAGGGTATTATTTTAGAACACATCCGAACATCTTATCTTTTGTCCATCTCTAGCTACAATTAGCTTACTGAACTGCAGAAGTAAACAAATTCCCCACTTGCCAAGAGCGAGACTTACAGAATCCTCCACACTGGAAACAGCAGCAGTTATTTTATCTATAGCTATGCTGACTCCAACAGCTGAAGGCACTGGTCCTACTGCCTGTGGCCCTCTAAACTGTGGAATCTCAAAACAAGAAAAAAACAGAATGAAGACCAGATAGTTATCTTGGCAAAATATCACTTTTTTTCATGGGTTAAAAAAAAAATAAATCCAAATTTACTAGAAGAGATGAGCACATACCAGATGATCATATCTGCCTCCTGCAGCAAGAATTTCAGGCACAGTTCTTTGTCTTCTTTTGATGTATGCTATAAACTGAAAGATAATACCATTGTGCTGCTGTATTTTGTAAACTAGTCCCAGATTTATGGAGATCTGTAAAATAAGAATGGATATGTGCACATATATAATTAATTTTCTGTTAGTAGCATGGATTTAAAACACTGTTTTCACATACGGAAGACATATGGAAACATTCCTTATCTCCAAAAATTTTAAATACAGTGAAAAATAAGGAAATGGTGGTTTAATCTTACATTTAAGCCTCCCAAGAAACCTGTAACACAAAACCCAAACAGCAAGCTCCAAGGAATGTGGAGGCCTTTAGTAGTCATTAGATTTCTACAGTTTTACAATATTTGCAGTTTGTTTCATTGTTTCAAAATTTATTGAAACCCCTCTTTTATGCTCTAAGTAATGCCTTCAGTCTTGGCTGGGGAAAGAAAAACAGTCCAGAAGTTAAGCCCGAGACTCCTGACTGGGAGCAGTCTTATTTTTAAAATGCATCTTCAATTAAAAAAAAAAAAAAAAAAAGAGGAAGAATTATCAATACCAGTACTATTATTTGCCATCAAAAGACACTTGCATGTGCTTTTTCTATTCTAAAATATCTTTATTTCCTGGCACATTACAAGGCCCGGCAGCCTGTAATTCCATTAATTTGTTAGCAGAGCATTTTACAAACCTGAAGTTTTATTCCCAGTTGCTTTAATAGACCAATGATTTCCTCTAAATCTTTCATGCCATGCTTCAACAGCTGAGTAACACTTGGCTTTTGTTTTATCATTGTGTTTAAAAATGGAAATACATTACTTGCTTCTCCCTTCTGCTCTATGAATTTATAGAGTCGAGAAAGCTAAAAAGAAAAAAATAATTATAAGCATACATAGCAACACAGAAAACATTAATAATAGATCACATCTAAAACCAAAGAAAAATATCTGACTTTGTATTTGTGGGAGTAAGACATCCGCCTTTTTTGTTTGTTTTGTTTAGCTGGCTGTTTTTACCTAGAGTTAAAGAAAAGAACAGACAGACACAAGTCTCAGACTTATCTAGGAGTTAACTTCAACTCTATGCACATTTAACATTTGCAAAGAAGGTGTTTTTTAAGTTTCACTCAGTTTTCTTTATTGAGTACTTTCTACCGTTTACCCTTTATTAGTTTCCACATTTATTCCATTATTCCAGTTACCCTTTATTAGTTTCCACAGCCTGTGAAACACGTTTAAAGAACAAGTGATTTCCAGAGAGAACAAAGTCAGACCACTTGCAAAGAGAATGACCTATTCTGAGTAGCACATGTAACAGGTTATTTTTCTTACTCTGGTCAATTAAATTACAAAGAAAATAAAATATTACTGACTTATGGCAAATTACAGGGAAATCAACACTGAATTAAGATCACTTACACTAGCTGATGCGAGAGAAAGATTACAGAACTTGGCTTCTACTTCTCTTTTAGTTAGCTTTTCAGTCTACAAGAAAAACAGATTAAAACAGCATTTAGTTGTGTTTAATGCGTTACTCTAATTATTCAAATTAATTTCACCTATATGCTGTGCTTATAAAATAGAAAAGACCAAACTGATTTTAAAATACATTTTTAATTTAATATTTTAAACTTTTTATTGACTAACCTGTCAATTCTTCATTACACAGATAGGTGAGTAATTCTCTCATAAATGCACATTCAAGAATCATCTTAAACCATCCCAATCCAGAAGTAACAAAAAAGTAATTAATCTATGTTTACAGCCCAAAGCTAACAAGCCTTTTTATGTATCAAGAGTATACTCCTGGTTATGCTGGCAATGGACTGTTAGTCACTTTCAGAGATAGCTCCACAAAATAGGATACTCTACAGTGATGATTACAGAGGTTAGGTTAATAACTAATGCCTTACCACAGCATCATAGAGAATGACATAGACTTGACTGAGTTTGTCCTCTGGTATCCCACAGTGCAAAAGTATAGCTTTCAGTAAGGCAGTGTGGTTCAGATAAATGCTGTAATTTCTTTCCTAGCAAAGCATAAATTAAAAAAAGGAAGAAAGAATGAAAAAAACCAAGTTTTATTTGCATTCTGTTTTCTTAAAAAAACCCCAACCCCATAAAACAAAGAGGCTTCCTAAACATTTAATAATAATTCAAAATTAACTTCAAACCTCTTCTTTCACTACCTTACCTTTCATCTCTAACTATAGAATGGCAAGTCTTGTCCCATTCTACAGTAATCACTTGTCTGACATTAAAGGACATTATTTCAGTGGTACTGTAAAGGATTCAGTTAGTATTTCCTTTGTACATAAACCTATGCTTCATTTTAAGTTTACCTAGGAAACCCATTTTTTATGAGAGTGACTATAAGACCATAATCTATGGACCATAGATTAGATGTGAAAATAGTTCAGTATTGATTCAAGTTAAAGGAAGTACCCTGTTACAACACATCAAACCAAACATTTAGTTAAATCAAAATTTTGGGTGGAAAAGAGAGAAAAGGGTCCGATTAGAGAATCTACCTGTAGCACTGAAAACTCTTGAATGATTTCTGAAATTGCATAAATTGTTTCTGCTATAGGCAAAAAGCTATTTCCAGTAGATGTAATGATGTCAAATGCACATTCTAGGAGTTCTTTGGGATGACAGCGGTCTAACTTCCGAGGTCTGAAAACTCGCTCTATACAGTATCTAAAGGAAACATTGAAGAATGAATCAGCCTCTTCAGAAGTCACTGTCAAAGCATGGTACCAGTGCAAAGCATTGCCTCTACAGCTCTTACCTTTTCAAGTTTGAGATGTTATTTCTAGCTACAAATCTTGCAAAAGGAATCTGCAAAACAGAATACATGAAAATTGTTGAAGCAAAACAGTCTGAGCTCTGCAACCAGAGATGAATTATACTGTGTAGTTATACTTGTAAGTGTAATATAATGCCTAGACACCTGACAGAGCCATGTAATATTAATCTAACCATCCTTGCTGCAAGTTTTAAATAAAAACATTATTTTCACCTATGTTAACAAACAAACGCTATCTCTTCAATACGCTGTCAGGGCTCCAGCTGTCAGGAGAACAGAGGAGCAGAGAACTCAGGAGAACAAGAACAGACATGGAAAGATACACTACTTCAACAGCCAAAAGAAGTGTAAGCCCAAACCAAATTCCACCACTCCAAACCCTCTGTAAGCTTTGCCTGCAGAGATGATGCTACTTACTCTGAGGTCATAAGGAAGCATTACCAGCATCCCACTGTGATCCATGAAATATGAAGCTTCATTATGTTCATACAGTTTTTTATTTCTGGGCATTAGCAGTGGTGTATGCAGCTTGACAGCTCCTACACAAAACCAGAAAACTATTATCTCTCATTTCAGAAGTAACACCTGCTTTTTACAGGTTCATGAACGCTCTTGCAGGGCATAATTAGGTCAAGATGTAAGTTTAAAAATTTACATTAAAAGTCCTTCATATACTTCCGTCTTCCATATTTAAAGAAAGAATTTCAGAGTTTGTTTTATGCCTATGTTGCATGCTTCTTGGGCTCAGCAGGGAGAACACAGAAGAGAGAACTGCCAATTCCACAGCCCAGCAGAAGCCTGACCTTGCCCTCCCTCTTTAAACACCACCTTCCACAAAAGCAGGCATACAAAACAGATGACAAACTCTGCAGTTACCAGCAGCAAGTACTGCTTTTGGAACAAATTTTGTTCAGACATGTTGCATCCTCTGTCTCAAAAACATAATAAAAGTGTTTATGTTTAATTTTAAAACTTCATGAATTCCTTTGTTTTCCCTGGCTATATTTCACAACCATCTACTTGTATGAATCCAATCTTCATTGAAACCTTACTATTAATAATACCACTTATTACTGAAAAATAGTTTCCTGTTTTAATATTTGATTGAGAATCACTAGAGAATTTATAGAAGCTTAACTCAATTAGATTTCAACATAAGTTTTTACATGAGGAAAAAAGTGCCCCAGATAGAAAGAAATTTTTCTAGCCATTACAGCTGTCAGACACAATTTAATGGAAAAAAATAAATATCCAATCCCCATTTTTTGTCCACAAGCATGAAAACATTCCAGTCTTTAAAGTGCTGACAAATACTTTCCCAAATCTGTCAAGCTTTAAGGAGTGGGGGGAGAGAGTAAACCTATCCTTGACTTCGCACTTCTCAATTTCTCACTCTTTTGCATTGCCAAATTTTGATCATGCTTAATCGGATTACGATTTACTTGGAAAACACAAAGTTTCTATTTCAAAATTCTCAATTTTTATATAAAGTAGTATCATGAACACCTGTAAGACAACACAATTTATAACATTTCAAGCATGACAGTGGCTGCATGAATTTCCTTCTAATACGAATACTATTCTTAATGACTGGATAGATTCCTGGAAAGGAAAACAAAAGACTTTTAAATATTATGGCATCAGCTTTGACTCAGGAAGTTCCTGCACAGCAAAGCATTGCCAAGAATACATCACTGGAAGTACCACTACATGCTTGCTTTGTTTCCATGCTCTCCCTTATGCTTTTCCCATTCTGACTGTTCAAGGAGGTGACTGTGCTACATGGATGCCTTATCTCCCACTACAGAGCTACCCTTGTATTCAGATCCAGATTTTGCATAACAGTCTCTACCTCTAAAACCTCATACAGATTTATCAGAACAACCATGTACATACAAAAATATAATTAAAATTTTCACTCTTCTTTCTGTAGAAAATGTAAATCATTCAGATCTGATGTTAGTAGCTGTTACTAGAATGACAAAAACAACAGAAGAAAACATCATAAAAACTTCAAATTATCAGCTACCAAACATGTTTTCTGATTTCCCTTATAGCAGTAAATCCATTCCATTCTTTTAAACCCATTCAATCAAAACAAAGGAAATTAATGACTTTTGTAAACACACCCACCGTGTCTTTTTAATATCCGGCTGACAATCTCACATACATGCTGCTGTATCTTGGCTGCCCAAATAGAAAAACTACCCTGAAACCATCACAAATAAAAAGTACATATATAATTCACGTGTGATGAACACTCCATGTAGGCAATCATTCCATGTAATATAGGCAATAAACATTCTGCTATCTCATCCCACTGCAAAAAACTGCCATGCTTACATAATAAAAAAATAACTACGGCTATATAAAGCATAATTGTACTGTGTCACCTTGAATTTCTTTAGATTTAGAAAGATTCAAGAGCTGATAAACTAAGAACAATCATAATCAATTAGAAAGAGAAGAAAACATCCAGGGGCAACATTTTCTGCTGACAACCAGTCAACCATTAATTTGACAGGAATTCAGAGTGAAGAAAGTCATCACCTGGACATAAAGCTTAAAGCTTTAGCTGCTACAATCAAACACTGCTGGTTTCTTCACCAAAGAATGAATGTAAGGCTCAACTGGGAAGTGGCTATTCAAACCCACACAGCAGAGACTGTAGTTTTAAATGAGAACCAATATGAAGGCGAATCTTGAGATAATGAATTCACTAAAGAAATGCTACAGGTTTACCCATATAAGCATATCTTTAAAAATTTCCACACAGGGAAAAGCTAAACCCACACATCCCCTGAAACAAACCTTCAGCATATCACTGTCATAAGTATAGTCTATTGCTGGAGATATACGCTGTGCAAATATCTGACTCATCATAGTCCGGTAGGCCTTTCCATCCACGTTTGCTAAGGTATGGTGCAGAACTTCATGGAGTTCAGACTCTTCCATTTGTGGTGGTGGAAGATGTTCACTCTTTAACAGCTCTACAGCTGTTGGTCGTGCTGCAGGATCATGGTTCAGAAGCCATGTAATAACCAATCTCTACAAATTAAATCAGAATTTTACAGATTAGAAACATTTTGTAAGTTAACAGTATTTGCAACAAACTTGGTAGTCATATCAATTCAATAACAAACTATAAGACATTACAGGGGAAAAACCAGCAGAATTTGAATTTTTTGGATGGACAATATTTGCTTACTAAATTACGAGTATCTTTTCATCTGAAAAAGTTTACTCAACCGCACAAATTATGAGAAATGTGCCTCCTGGGATGACAAAATATGTAGTATCCTTTTCCTTTGTTGTTCCATGGTATGCTAGCTCTGGCCTCTCTTTATGAACAAAGTTAAGATACAGCAGAATTGCATGCATGAAATCAAAGACTTGAGAGGCACAAGTATTAGAGTAGGGGGAATCTTCCTGGCACATTTTAGCAAAATGGGCAAGATGGAAATATCTTTATGGTACTAGCAACATACAGATTGCTGTTTTACAAGCATAACACACTAAAAGTTAATACTAATGGTCAACAAAAGAGTTGACTAGCACAAGGATAAAGTCACCTAGGTGGTCCAATGAAGATTACACTGCTCCTTATCACTTCATTACCCTGCCATGGAGGCCTCCAGAACAGCTCTTGGCAGCTCTGTCAAGTCCAGAGCAGCCAACTGAGCTTCCACATCTCTTTCTGTTGTGTGACACATATTTCTTTCAAAAAGTTTAAGTAAAAAGTTAAACAATTGAGCTGCCTTTTCGCTGAGCATAAAAAGTCAAAATTGTCCCTCAGAGTTTAAAAGATGTGCCAGTGAACTCCGGATTTCTTCATGACTGTGCTCTGAGAATTTTGTGGGTAAATACATTTCCATGTCAATTTAGAGCATTATTTTGAGATTTTATTTTCTTACTTTGTATGTAATTATACCATGTAATAGGGACTTGGCAGAGAATACTAGGTGGGGAATTAAGTGGGAAATTAAGGGGCAAAAATTATAACCAATGTTTTCTGAGAAGGAATACAAAGTAACTTCAAATTACCTGCTTTGCATGCTTGACTTCATCAAAGTCCTTAGGAAATACAATTGCAGGCTAACAAAACAAAAAACCAAAATCCACATTTGAATTTTAACAAACAGTCCAGATTGCTCAGATTAGTCTTATTTTTAAGTTCTACATATTAAACAGAGAGAGTAAACATTTCCATTGCCCATGAAAAAATAAACAAACTCCAAACAAACCAAACCCCCACATGGCACATTTAATTTGAAGAGCTAAAAGGAAAAAGAATGCTTTGATGTTGTTTTGTACAATTAAAGTACAACCGATAATCACAAGAATTTACCAACTATAAATACCAACTGATTCCTGAGAAAGGCCCACCAGGCCTAAACCTAGGTATACTAAAGAGATGATTCCTTTATCTGACATGTAAGAATTAATTTCACAGACAGAACACTGACTGATGGCAATATCATTAGAATCCACAGTGCATTAAAGGAATGTCAGTGCACCAGCTCCAATTGTATTCTTCACTTTCCATGATAAGTTTTACAAATCTTGTTTTTAAGTACACCCTATGGTAACATTTTTGCTGTATTTTGCATCCTTTTGTTTCTCTTAACAAAGTATTTGATGGATAGAATTAGTATGTTTCATATCTGTTACTTACCAGCCTTAGCTGACCAAGAACAAAGATCCTTTCTGACGCAGTATTCATAGGATGGTAACACATTTCAAAGAATATTATACCTAAGCTGAACAGGTCAACTTTCTAAGGAAGAAAAAAATGAAAGACCTGTATGTAGTACCTATCAATTTTCTGAAGACGAAAATAGCAGAGAAAAAAACCCCAAACACTTAGGTTTAATGTCACAGTATATTAAAGCTGGAGAGCAGGCTGGGGTTTTTTCTGTGTATTTTTGTGTGGTGTTATTATTACTTGTTTTTAAAACTTTTTTGTTAGAAGAAAAAATCCATCAAAATTTGGTAGACTTTAAAGTCTTCTATCATCACAGCACTGCTATGACATAAATGATGGTTGCACTCAAGTTGTGGTCAGCAGCTTAACTGAAGTGAGGAGTGGATGTTCATGGGGGGTCAGTACTGGGACTGGCACTGTTTAACATCTTTGTTGGTGACATGGACAGTGGGATTGAGAGCAGCCTCAGCAAGTTTTCTGGTGACACTGAGCTGTGTGGTGCAGTCAACACACTGGAGGGAAGGGATGCCATCAAAAAGGAGCTTGACAGGGTGGAGAGGAGGGACTGTGTGAACTTCATGAAGTTCAACAAGGCCAAGTGCAAGGTCCTGCACATGGGTTGGGGTAACCCCAAGCACAAACACAGGCTGGGCAGAGAATGGATTGAGAGCAGCCCTGAGAAGAACCTGGAGGTGTTGACTGACAAGATTCTCAACGTGACCTATCCGTGCACACACAGCCCAGAAAGCCAAACATCCTGTGCTGCATCAAAAGCAGTGTGACCAACAGGTCGAGGGAGGTGATTTTCCCAATCTACTCCACTCTCATGATATCTCACCTGGAGTGCTGCATCCAGCTCTGGGGCTCCCAACATAAGGAGAATGTACATCTGTTACAGCAAGTCCACAGAGCAAGTCCAGAGGAGGGCCACAAAGATCATTAAAGGAATGGAGCACCTCTCACATGAGGAAAGGGTGAGAGAGTTGGAATTGTTTAGCCTGGAGAGAAGGCTCCATGGACACCTTAGATCAGCCTTGCAGTACCTCAAGGGGGCTATAAGAATGCCAGAGAGGGAACTTTTACAAGGCCATTGAGTGATAGGTCACGGGATAATGGCTTTAAAACGAAAGAGGGTCGGTTTAGACTGGATACTAGAAAGAAATTCTTTACTGTGAGTGTGGAACAGGTTGCCCAGAGAAGTTGTGGCTTCCTGCAAGTGTTCCAGGCCAGGCTAGGTGAGGCTTGAAGCAACCTGATCTAGTGGAAGGTGTCCCTGCCTATGGCAGAATGTTGGAACTGAAATAAACTTTGGGGTCCCTTTCAACCTAGACAATTCTATAAATCTGTGACTCCCACTTTGAAAATATTTCACTGTTTTGAAATTTAGTTTGTCTCTGCATATAAACAGATTTCACTTTGATGGAAAAAATACACCCTCACCTCCCACAATCACAGTCTAGAAATCCAGAATGGCAAAATACACTTTATTACCTTAACTAATGCCTGTAAGATTACTGTCCTGTTCAGTTACAAAGGTCCTCCATGATTACATGCTTTCAACTTGAAGTTGCTTGCATCTAGCCATGATCAAGCACAGGCAGAAAAATTTACTTGCCCATATCCTTCTACCCTTGGTTTCCTCTTGAAGAAATGTTTAATTCTCCTGATTAGCACAGGAGTCTACCACATGCTGTTCCACACTGAACTCATCTTTGTCAAGGAGGAATGACCCAAATCATATCTGCTCCATCTTAGATTCCATGCTACCTTTTCATTAAGTCTACTCCAATCATACCTGATTGTATGTAGATTTAGTGCTTCCTTGGACCTCTGGGCTGACGTAAAGGGCGGTGCCAACCATCCCTGTCAAGTTACCTGTATGGCAAAAGGTGAGAGCACCAGTTTCAAGATAGTGGGAGAGAAACGCAGCATCCACATAAAGATAAACGTAATTCATGTTCTCTTTCTTCTAGGTGAGAGTGCAGTCCTTACTGAGAGAGACCCAGCAGAGAATACTTTGACAAACATACAGTTCTTACCCTCACATGTCAAATATCTGTGTCCATCTGTAGTAGATAAACCTACCTATTACTTCACAGATTTGTAGTAGGCCAGCATACAAGTGTTTCAAGTAAACTGCGCTGCCATTACGTTTGTCTTTAAACGTATCATGTACCAAAGTTCCCTCAGAACACCATATTCAGACTCTGACAAAAACCAAAACAACCAACCAAGGACACTGAAATCTTGAAATTGTCCTAAATAGGCAAGAGAACACAAGTGCAGATGGAACAGATATACAGGCTCTCTATACACCTCACCATGAGGAAATCACTGATCTATGGCAGCAGACGAAGCAAATTAATTCTTAGGTAAGAGGCAAAACTGCCAGATTATAACACAGCTACCCAACTTTGTGGCTAGGGGGGTCCCACCCCTGGCCTTAATAAAGAGAAGTTTTATTGTCAAAGAACAAATGGAAAATATAACAGCGTATACAACATCTCAGAACATAAATGCTTGCTTAAAATAATTTAGAACAAGTTGCAATGTAAACTAACCTGATGGGTCAGACACAGCAGAACCATCTGAGAGGTTTTCCTCCTGTTTAGAGACCACCTGAAATCAGCAAAACAGTCATATTGTAAATGGCACATGAAATGCTTCTCTTGGCTGTTCTTGTCACTTGGGTTGGCAGTGGATGGTTTAATTCTAGAACCTTAGAAATTTTAAAAAGTTTATAGCCTTTTCAATATATAAACATTGTGGTCATTTAACTTATGTTTTGTTTTTATTTTTCAAGTAATTACATCAGCAAATTCAAGGGTTTTTTCATTCACTTTAGGCTGTACTTACTGCATTTGCTGGATAATCTGTAGCTAAACCAAAATCACCAATTTTCACATGATCATCTGAATCTAAAAAAATGTTCACAGGTTTCAAGTCTCTGTGGATCATTCCCTGTTACAGGAGGAGAATAAAAAAAAAGACCCACAGAATATTAAACAATAAGCATGATTCAAAATAGAAGTCTTTATAATAGACTGAAAAATCATATTACATATTAATTTAATTACAGTGGGAAATCTAACGCATTAAGGCACTGAAGATCAGTCTTGAAGACAGACTATAGTTTGTAGCCCAGAAGCTAGAAACAATTTTCAGTGCTACCAGATACCTAATAGAATGTTTTTAAAAGATGGTCAGATTTTTATGACTAATGCATAAAATCTGCAGTGGTTCATTATAAAATTCATGTTCATGATAAAATACAGTAAATCTCAGACTAATAATGGAAAGGGAAAAGAGAGGAAACTGGCTAATAAATGCCCTAAAATGAATATGAAGAAACCCATAGAGAAAGAGGCATAACACAGATATTATGCACAGGTCATAACTATCATATTTACTAACCTTCTCATGGATGTAAGCTAACCCATCCAAAATTTCTCGGAAAAGCCTCCAAAGCCGACTGGTATCTTCATATAATCCCTGGTCAATAGTGTCCCTTAATGTGCTCTTTTCACAATACTCCATCTTCAGTTGTATATACACAGGGGACAGAGGAAGAATGAAGAGTTTTGTTAAGAAAAGAGACTATCAGAAACTTGTATCTGTACACATATTAAAGCCTGGGCTCAGGAGCAAATAGTATCACCAAAAAATCCAGCTATTTGGAATTCTCCTGACACCTGTCTTTTAGCTACAAACATGCATACACTTCTGGGTCCTACCTCATTTTCTGGGACAATGGCATGAGCCTGCACAATAGCACAGTCTCTAACATAAACGTTAACAACAAAGTGAAACCAGCCAAGCCATAGTATGTGATAAAGGCAAACCACAAAGAATCTCTGGGTTTATTGCAGTTGGCATCTTAGCTGCTTTTATTATGAATATACACAGCACATACAAATGAGCTTATTAAAATCTAATTCCATCTACTTGTAACTTCCTTCCAGGCAAGCTCTAGCATTAAGTGCACTATAAAAAATTGCACATCATCATAGAATAGTTAGCTGTGATATACAGCAATAAATAGTTTCTGGGAGAAGTTGACTAACTCCTAACACAAAGGAGGTGTCAGTAGAACAGCCTGAAGTTGCAACCCTGCAGGAGTTTTATTGTGTGCCTATTGTTAGATCCATACAATGGATTTACAGATTACTGATTTTTATGAAAATAAAATGCATACACAATACTGTGCTTTTGAAGGGAATGAGGAAGTTTTCACATCTGTGAAAGACAACTTCCCCTCTGGAATTTAGCACAGTAGACTTCAACTCACATTGGGAATTAACATGATAAACAACCTGATGAACACCAGCTACAGTGTTGGGGATTGGGATGGATATTCTCAACCAATTCGCAAAAGGCAAAAGAATGCTTTGAAAGCCATGGACTCAAAGGTTGGCTGGTTGGGTTGCTCTATGGTTAGATCTGGAATTGCCACCTCTTACTTGTACATGAGCAACACCAGTTATCCCATTAAACTCTATGGTACTATAAAACTTTGCTCTCTCCAGCCACAAATACAGAGCCTTTGAAGGCATAACAAACCATGTGCACTGCACAGTGCCTTCCACCAGCCAGGCCTTCAGAAAACCAGTCTATTGCAGAACCAGCACTGAACTAATTTGCATTTTTAAATGTCATTACTTTTCTCATGAAAACCAGTAACTAGTCTCTGCAGGTTGAAATAAACAGTACCCTTTTATGTACACATGAGCATATTTGTACCTGAATATACAGATAATGCACTGTCTGAACAACTGGTGTCCTGTCTTCTCCTCCACAGCTATTCTTTTCATTGCCTTCTTCATTCTTTATCACAATAAAAATAACAGAACAGTTAGCTACAGGAAGCTGTGCAGACTTTTTTATTATACATACTACTATTTCTTAATGGCTGGAATATATTGATGAGAACTCAGCTTCTCTGGATAGGTTTGAAAAATAACAAAATATTACAATGACTTTTTTTTTTTAGTACCACTGCATCTAAATAAACTAGAAAAACAGTTGTGACCAACTCTCAAAGTGGAAGTGAGTAGCATTTTGTCATCATTAGACACTGAAGGAAAAAAATTCTGGAAGAACTGGATGAATCCTAAATCTCAAGCTGTGTCATATTAAAAAAAAAGACAAGATGTGAAACTAGAAGATATAAAGCTTGCTTGATAAATAATGCAACCCCCACCCTCAATCAACAATTTTGGTATGGTGTGTATACATATATATACATGTATAATGAGAAATAAATGCACTACCGTATTATTAAATTATATACTGAAAACTTTTTCATGCCAATGCACATTATAAGAGAAAGAGGAAGGAGATGCAGGTTTAAATAAAAACATGTTACAGATCTTCAGGACTGGCAATGACATACTGTAGATACTATAGAAGACTGTGCATTAGCTTTCTAGTGATCCAGTGCACTGACTGTCCACAGCAAGTGCTGTGCCACAATCTTAAAATAAAACCTTAGTCATTATACTGACTTTCCCTCTCTTTTAGACTGCTAGCAATATGTATTTTGTCTGCTTTAAAAGGTGGCTATGAACAGATATATGGATTAAAAGCATCTAAAGGCAGAACAGAATTTCAACTTTGAGAGGTGTAAGACCATGTCATCCATATGGCTAACTGTTAAATAATAAACACATGGAAGTGTTAAACTTGCAATAACCTGAGTCATGACTAAAAAAAACCCTCATGTTTAGCTCAATAAACATTTTAGGAAACAGAATCCAGATTAGCTGCATCAGATTGACTTCTATGGGATGCAGCTCACAATGGCACAACACTTACTACAACAGACATATAAGGCATATAAGGTTATGTTTCTGTACTTACAGCAGAAGTGAAATAAAACTTCCCAACTGACCTGTTTACTTGTAAAAGACTATTTGATTATATTTTCATTTTCACTAGTTTTATTTTTATACTTACTGGAGAATGACCTTTACTATTTTCATCTTCGTTATCAAAAATTATTTCACTTTCGGAATCTGTGGTTGGCCTGTTTAAAAACACAGAAAGAAAAGAAAAATCCTAAAAGTTCTGCATACCAAGAAATATTTACTAAAGAATTTGGAAATTTTTTTGGAAAAAAAAAAATCTAAGCTTCTGCTGAAGACGTCATATATACTTTAAACAAAAAAGCAAAACAAAACAATACCCAGAAAAGCATCCTGCTTGCAAAGAAACACTTCCTTTGATGGTCCAGTTCTAAAAGAGAAGGTATATATTTACACCAATAAAATTCAGTTGCTGTATCTAATAAGCAAAACTGAGATAAGTTTACTTACTTGCTTATACAAAACATCACTGAGTGAGAAAACTGAACTATACACAGAGGAAGGTATGGAATACACTAATAAAAACCAAAACAAAAAAGGGCAAGTTTGATTTTTTTCAAGCTTTGTAATATTTTTGTTATTCTTTATTAAAAAACTTTATTCTCAAGGCTGGAAAAGACAGTCAAATGTAAGGTAAGCAGCCATGCATTCTGGCACAAATAAGCAGCCTCAAGAAGCCTACACCAAAAAATTTTCCACACAGATTGACAATTCTCAGCTAGAAAATTTCCTCTTTCTGGCTATCTGACTGCTGGCAAATACACTGGTTGTCGACAAGGGGACAGAATAAAAATGCAGTGAACTACTTCTGACAAAAGAAACAAGAATGATAAGACACAAACTTGGAAAGACTAACTCTGCTCACACTCCCTATAGTGCCAATACTGAAGCCTACTTACAAAATTGAATGCGAGAACACGCCATCACCATCATCATCATCGTCATCACTGGACTCCTGATCAGCTCCACTGAATTTGTTGCTGGAGGATCTTTCACATGAAGTACTCCACTCAACAGAACTTGTCAAACATGGAGGAGGAGCGTTAGTTTCCACATCGTTTGTCTCCTCAGTGGAAAGGATGAAGAGACCAGCTTTGGGGGGCATTCTTCTCTCTTCGGTTGTTTCAGATGTTGACACAATGGGAACAGGACTTTCATGTTTTTCTATCCAAGCATTGTAATACCTCACAATATTCTCATGGTTCAAGCGGGAAAGCAACGTTACTTCCCCCTTAATCCTCCGAAATTGCTTGCTGGTAGGGTTTATGCGGATACGTTTCACAGCATAATAGCAACCATCAAGCTTATTTCTCACCTGCAAAATTCAAATTAATCTAAAGTGAAATGCTTACAAATGCCTGACCAAGCAGAGCCAGAAGAGTAATTTCACAAAACAGGAAGTCTTCCTTTCACCTGGAAAATTACCACAATTCAAATGCAAGTTTCCCCATACTGACAGGCTTCTCCCCAGTCTCCCAGCAATCTCTTGCAAGAAACTTTTCAAACTATTCAATTCCAGATAAAAACCTCAACACAGGCACACACACATTAGCAGACAATAAACAAAACCAAGCAAACGTTGAATATATTGTTCTGCTTCAGAGAAAACAAATATCCCCAAAAAGGTTTCCACAGAAGAAACAACTTTTATACCATACCTTGATGACTGCTCCAAAAGCCCCTTTACCAAGTAATTTTAGCTCTTCAAATTCATTGTAGTATCGTGAAAATTGTCTCTGTGTTTCTGTGAAGAACGAAGCACTGGATATCTGACTGCTGGGTACAACTGTCTCCATGCAATCTATACCTCCTGAATCTGCAATGAAGACAAAGTTACCATCACTGGCAGTATGGGGATAAGGCACTAGGGACTGCCAAATAAAGAGCAAGATGGAGACAAACTTAAAAAACTTCAAATGCAACTAAACCCTAAAATACAGAAGTGCCCTGCTGTGTGAAGTTCTAGTACAGGTGTAAATCTTAATACAGTTTCTAATTACTAATGCGAATTATGCCAGACAAAGGAATGATTTTAACAAGAATGTAAAAAGGAAAGAAGTCTCATGGGAACACCATTTTCCAAGTACAAAGTTAAGTCTACATTTACACCATGCAGGAGGTGGATGAGTTTACAGCTTTCTTTAAAAGCATGAGCTACTTCTACAGAAGAAAAAAACAGTAGTCAGTCCACCCCAGCCAGTCTTGGACACAGAAGTTAAGGATCACACTACCTTTAAGTTAGTCAATATAATACACTTGTGCAGTCTTGTGAAGCTGTAGCACAGCTCAGTTTTTCTTAGTGCAGGCATAGAGCCCACTTACTTAGCAGAATACAGGAAGAACCAAGTTCCTTACCATCCAGATTTTCTTCAGCTACAGGTATTTTTATTCGTGGAATGTTTATAAAACTATGTTGTAGCAACTGCTGAGGAGTCCATCTTTCTTTATCTTCCAAGCAAACACACCTGTTACCAAACCACAGAGAGAACTATTTCATGTCTGACATAAATGTTGTAAGAGTTTTTATCACATTTAAGAAATTATTACCCCTGTCATTCAGATGGGAATCAGAATCAAAGAGAACTAAATGGCTTATCCACAGTGAGATATACGGTTGGTGGCAGAGCAGAGAAAAAGAGCACACCAAACCTGCTCTCCCAAATCCCACATTAGCAGCCTGAGCTATGAGATCAACCTCTTCTATAAAAACTACAACTAGCAACACAGGAGAACTTATCTAGTCTTTAAAAAACTGTTGAAATCTTAAAAAAATTTAAAAAAGGAAAATCAAAGACAAAAAGATACAGGAATGTGACAAACATACTTTTCTAGGAAGTCTTGAAAGTCAGCAGGTAAATTGGTAGGAACAACAACTGGAAATTCCTTAGTTACTTGGCCCTGGCTGAGTGAAAGCAGAAGCAAGCCCAGACGCCACACATCTCCTTTTTTTCCAGGTTTGTTGGGAAGACCATCCTCACTAAAACGAACCTTGGTTTGCTCAAAAACATCAGCTTTGCAGATGTCAGCTAAGCGCTTGGAAATGCTGTAGTCTGTGACCTTGATGTTTCCTTCAGCATCTACCAGGACACTGGAAGCACAAAGGACCTTGTGCACTACTGAATTATTGTGCAAGTAGTCGAGAGCTGACAAGATCTGGATCACATAATGGCGCAGCTGCTCAACTGGAACTGGAGTCTCTTTGTGTAAGTAGGTAGAAAGGCTGCAACCACTTATGTGCTCCACCAAAATATCCACCACAATTGAGTCGTCCCGTTCTTTGAGGTTCATACATTTGTAATGTACTATGTTTGGATGACTGAGCTTCGTCAGTGAGCTGAACTCTGTTTCTGCTCCCTGAAGCTGGTAGAGAAACACAACATAACATGCATTTTGTCGTATCTTGGAACACACTACTAATAAAATATGTAACGCAAACAAAATACTTATAAAAAATATTACATCCTCATACTTTTGTAAAAAGGAAGTATGGTGCACTGGGGAAAATACAGCTTTGATTTCTAGCAGGTAACCTTGATTCCCTCTTTCTTCAGAATTTCAATATTTTATTAGTTTATTTATACATACTTCCAAACACACTTTCTTGCATTTGTATTATTGTAAAGGAACTCCTGAACTCTGATATACTCATCTTCTTTCATGCAGATACTCTAAATTATTTTCATTTTCAAGTTCATTACTATCCTCTCAAGTCAAGCTTAATATAAACTAGCAGCCTAAAGAAAAGCATTCAACCTCACCTAATTTTTATTAAGCCAAATGCAAAACATAGGCGTTACCTGTTTCTTAGACTTCTCAATCTTTTCTATTTCATGAGTTGTAAGAAACTTCCCCATCTTTTTTTGCCAGTGGAGAACCCACTCATATATTAGAACAAAGTCTCCACTGTGAATTTCCAAGGCATTGTAGACAGATTTACCAAGCTGTTCGTCCTTGCCTATACACAAAGGGAGAGAAGAGGAACATGGCTTCTTTTGTTTCTAAGGATTTGACAAAAGCTCCTGCATATGCTAAATAAATATCAGTAAGCCTGTTTTCTAAAGTCAAAACCATAAACCTACTTACAACTAGACAAGACATGTATCTATATGGTAAGTATGGAAAATATCAGGCTTGATGAGACTGAATGCTATATAACAGTACTCAAATGAAAGCAACCACATATTGACAAAAAACTACTGCACATTTTCAAGAATTTCAAGTTTCAATATATGAACAACTTTCCTGCTTAGCAAATGCCAAGCTATAAACATAGTAACACATTTGTTCATCCTCAAACTGCAAAATAAAAAAAATTTCCTTTCTCAAGAGACTTTCAGGCTGTTCATCCATCCACTGAGGAAGTGCTATGTTGAAAACAAACAAGGAAAACATTTGATGGTCTGTCCATGTGGGCACTCCATAGAGGTCTTCCAGCTCAAAGTTTCATGTCATGTTCTGTATTAATGTCTTAGCTAAACCTGCTGCTTTTATGCCATGGCTATCAGCAGCAATGGGAGGAGGATAAGTATGCATTTCCAGCCCTGTGCTTATCAGTGGTTTGACATGTTAGTGAAAGCATCCCAAACTCCAGCATTTCAAGTTGCAATTGTAATTTTGCTCACCTAAACATTTTCCTTTATGGACAGTAAGCTGTCCAGCACCACTTGTGCTGAAGTTCAGAACTTCATGATTTCCAGGAGACTCTTCATTATTACTACCAGAAAGCTGGCGTTCTCGTCTGCAATAAGAAGAGAGCGTTTTTCTCCAACTCAGGAAGACAGTACATTAAAAGTCAGGAGCTGAATACAACCTTAAAAATTGGAAAGTTCCCACATTATCCACAGCTTAGTTAAACCATGACAAATGAAGGCAGGGGGGAAGGTGGCAGGGAAGAGATCAAAATGAACAGGTGAACAACATGGCACACTATTCTCTTGCTTTCAAATGTCACTTTGTAATCTACTATTTGCAACAAAGTAAACAAACGAGCAAACAAACCTAAAAAATCCACATGCAAATTGACATACTTTGAACGCCCAGTTGAATTTGGTCGGTGTTTATTATTCACTCCATGTTCCAAATAGTTCCCATTTAAGCGGGAAGCAACTCTATCTCTCCTGTGACAATCTTCTTGATTTGTCAGAGCAGCTATTTCCAAACGTTCCTATAAATCAGGAAAAACACCAAGTAAATACAGAAGCCACTCCTACCATCACAATACGCAAGTACTCAGTTATTATTCTATGAAGTCATGCAGATCACAGAAGAAATATGTTTTCATAATAAATATATGCATGAGGCAAAAGAAAAAGTGCTGAGATTTCAGAAAGTGTATTTCAGCACTGTCCATGGCAAGAATGTAAAGAAACTGGAAACATTAATATACCAGCTTTTTCTATGTCTGTTTGAAAATACCCCCCTAGATGGGTGCAAGATTCCAGTATATTCCAGAAATAAACCCCTGAAATAATCAAGAACCCATTTTAATTTCTACTAGAAGCCCTTGAATAAGAAAAGATGTCCAAGAAAATTTTAAATTTTTACACATACTGTTACAGTACTGGGAAGAACTTACTGCAATGTTTTTTCCACACCTTCTAAGAAAGAATACCTGTTTGGCAATCTCTTTCTTTTTTCTTTCTTCCCTTTTCTCTTCCTCCCTTCTCTGAATTTCGTTAAGGATTTCACGTTGCTGAAATAAATTTCAGTTGTTAGAGATCTAACAGTACATGCAATGCAACTGCTAAAATCTTACCCTGATTTAAAAGTAAAAAAGCTATGATGCTGATTTTTCAGAAGTGTTGAAAGAGAACTTAGAGGATGTCACAAGAATAAAAAAAACAGAAGTCAAATTAGCTCTCCTGAGTAAGTTAACAGCATCAATTGTATGATATAGGAGAATGAAACCCTGAATTACTTCTACTGCCAGACCCAACAATAAAGTTTCAGCCCCACTAAAAAAAAACAGACAAGGAGATAAATCCAAATGATCATTCAAAAACCAGAGCTATTCTATCCATATTCCCCACAGAGTGGAGAGTTCACACTACTAGCTCCTGTGAGACTTGGATGAATCCCTTCATTTCTAGTGAAGGATGTTGGTGGTCTGACACCTCTTGAGATTAAATTTGTTGCTCTCTAGAGGTGCCTGTGAAAGTGAATGTTCCAGTCACCCTAAGAGAGAAAGAAGGTATCACTACCTGTCTGCCTGGCTAACACTTCCTTGTTTAAGAGGGAATGCACTTAATATGTACATTTGCTTACACTTTTGTATAAGGTCCTCTTGATAAGTGATTTTTATAGGAAGAGGAATCAACATTTATGTTTGCTTCAGGCATAAATATTTCCCTGGGTTAAAACCACATCATTAAACTATTACAATTACAGCAGCAGATAGTTCATACAATACATATTGATCAACACATACTGGCAGGTCTGACAAGTTAATAATTCACTAAAAGTCACCATTATACAGAGTGATTTTAAAACCATGATTATGTTGCTTTAAGAATATATGGTTATTCATACTTCAATTTCTCTTACCTCCTGTTCCTCTCTTCTCTTAACTTCTTGCGCCCTACGCAATTCCTCCTGAGCCAATCTTTCCTGTTCTTTCTGATGATTTTTTAGCATTTCTTCATGAAAAGACTTGGAAGGTGGTTTATTATGCTCACTGAGAAATGACTGTACATGGTCAGCAAGTTCAAATATCATCACCTGAAATAAAGTAAGTATGAATGACATGCAGAGTCAAATGATAGCCAAATGATACCCACCCAAAAATGCAACACAGCAGAAGCATGACTGTCAATTTTGTTACTTACAAGGGAGAATTTATCAGAATTTGTCAAGAACTATTTATTAATAAATTGTAACAGGAAAAATCCCTGACCACAGTAGTGAAGGTGGCAAAAATTACTGAAAGACAGACAGCCTAAGCTATCTTATTTTTCTAACAGGAAAGTGAAATTTAAAAATCATTTCTCATCTTCTCTTAGGCATAATCTTTCTACTCACAAAGATATGGGTTTATGATGTATGAACTACAACAGAACAAATCCTTTGCACTTATCTGTTACTGCACCTACTGCTATGAAATAGTTATTATTTCACTGCTAACCACAAAGCCAAACCTGCCAAAGCAGTCTCCCAGTTAGAACTGTAAAGTCACATAAGGCATTCCATATCCATCTAGCCACAACTACTAAAATAAGAACTTCCCTGAAAACTGCTCAGCTGAATTCTACCACATGGTTTGCCAGGTTGGAATCAATTTTCAGTTACTGTTTTCTTGAACTGTATATGTATTGACAGATCTATTGACCTGTCAGGTCTTAAGCTTTCAGCAGTCTAGTAGCATCCCCTTATTAATTCAAGCAATCCACAGTGCTAAGAGACCGTTTTAGCTCTGAAATTAAAGAATAGTACAGGACAAAGGTGTATCAGCAGCACCACTGAGCAGGATTTGCATATGCAGGTGGGAGACCAGCCAATTAAATTGTACCACCTGCCTGTAAGAGGGTAACATTTAGAAGATTCTCAGACACTGAATCCTCTGCTTGAAAGTAAGAATGAAGCCAAGAGGCAATTCAAAATAGAAAGAACAGCACAATATGTATAAATCTGACATGGGCAACTAAAATATCTTTCCCAGGTTACTCTTCAGAAGGCAAGGCAATTGTTGCATGTACACATATGTATTAAAAAACCCACCAAAACCAAAAGAAAACTCAGTAATTAAAAAAAAACAAAAACAAACCACTGACAGTTTGCTGCTCAGTTTGAACAGGTGATTGAGGTATTGTCAAATTTTCTATATCACAGAATACACTTTAATAAGGAATATCTGTCAAGGCAGAGAGAAAAGTTATCTCCCTTTTGCTGCAGATAAAGTAATTCAGGACAGCACTGCATATGCCATTCATACAAAATGTGTGCCATACATGTAACTCACAACCACATCTACACATTGCTACACATTTACAAAGACTCCCTCTTTGTAAAATCAACATTAGGAAAACGTGTGACATATTTTTAGGTCCTTTCAATGAGATCAGAAATCAAACTGGGACTTGAAAGCCCTACAGGCTAATAATTCTTGTGGTCAGTTGTGAGCAGACCAAGTATATATTGCATGGTTTTGTGGTTACTTAGAGAATTTAACGCTTGTACCTCCTATGAATTGTCCATAGCACCATCATTAGAAAAAAAACAAACAGCAAACAACAAACCCCACCCCCTAAATTCCAGAATATATTATTAAACTGCTAATTTCCAAAGATATTGAGAAATTTGAGGAAATTCTTGGTTATTGAACAGAACGCATCTGGCTAAAACAGTTACTTTGAAAGTATCTGCAGAAAAATTTGCAGTCAAAATACAAGTATGGTATTTAAATGGAAAAAAAGGCTTGATGTGGCAGGAGTGAATGACAGATAGCTCTTGCTAAATCTGTAAAGTTAACACATTTGGGGAACTGAAAGCAAAATACCCCTTCAGGCTACTACAATGTCCACAGCTGTGTAATTCTCACTTCTAAAAAGACAAATGGAGCTATTCAAATGTGTTCACCTGCAACATTTCCAAATAGTGATAAGAAACATGCCAAAACCCCTGCTTTCACTGAGAACTCTTTGTTTGCTGGTAATTCTTTGAATCATTTCAGTCCTCAACGACAACAGAAAGATATCGTTAATCCTGAACATACCCAAGGATGTATTAAATCCCTTAGAATAGCTAAAAGGTCTAAGCTTCCCATGTTTCTCCATCTTTCCCTTTTTACCCAGTTCCAGGGAAATTCAAGTATCACCACTCCTAAACACAGAAAGAAAAAAGGCACAGTGGCATGGAGTGACTGTGCTACAAAGTGTTGAGCTGGTTGAATGAAGAAGGTCCCTTGCCCTTCAGTTCAGCCCTAAGTGAACAAGATCACATGGGAAAACTCCCCAGGTAACCACTGTTTGCTTAAACAGATCTGGCCTCTTATGATACTCCAATTAATCTCAAAAGTGCAGAAGGCTCTCAGTTTTACAGTTAGCATTGCTTTTCATACTGCCAAATAACTCAGGACGTTTAAACCTAATAATGCAAACCTTTAAACAGGAATAAAGCTTGCAGTATTTATACATGTACTGGATTTTGAGAGCATCCATAGTCTGAACTTTCATCAATTAGAAACATTCCTGAGAAAGACAGTCCTTCCTTCCTTAAAAGCAATGCAACTTCCACTTCCAATGTGGATGTATTCCACTATATTATACCATACACCTTTAGAACTACTTAGGTCCAGACTGTATTTCTCAAGGAAGTGAAAAGCTCTTACCTCTCCACAGCGCTCTTTTGCCAGTTCAGCTAGTCTGGATTTTAATTCATTTATTTTCTCATTTGACAAGCCTTTGGAATTTTTTAATTGTATTTCAGGAACTCTGAGAAACAGCAACAAAACATTAAAAAGTCCTCATTAGAAAAATTGAGTGTACAAAGCAAAGATTGTTGATAAAAAAAGAGATTGTTGATAAAAACTGTGTGAGGGAAAAGGAATTAAGTTCACAGTCACCTGGCAATTAGTCAAAGCTCAAATATGCAGTATACAAATATTACACATACAAGATAAAGTCAGAAATACTGCATTATATTCCCTATCATCAAATTTTCTGGTTGCAGATTACCTGTTGGTAACATTTAACAGTAGAACTACCAAAGAAACCCTGTAGCCTCTAATAATTCAGCTCTTAACCACTAACTTACTAAACAAGCCATTTAAAACATTACTAACATAACATTTAGATGTTTAAAATTTATTTATCACCACTATACAGGTGACACAAACCCCAAGAAACAAATGCAATAAATAAATACCAGCTAGATTTAAAAAATACTTAAAGTGAAGAAGCAAAATGTCTGTAGGTGTGTTATTTTAAACTAAAACAACAAAAAAATGAGAGTAGCTGTTACATCCTTGTTATAGGGTATCACTGAGCTATCACTTAGTGAGGAATAGCATTTCCCTTCTACAGCACTTATGCCACAGCACAAACAGATGGACTGAAAGGAGTTATGTTTTGGACTATCAGTAGTATAAGGACTGAACAAAACAGGAGCAACACTTAACCGAGAAATCACTTGCCAACACAAAATGCAGGGGTAGGCTGCTCACCTGCAACTCCTACACTCTCTATGCAGAACTCTTCCAAAAGCTAATGCAAGAAATCAGAACAACAGATGGCTTTAAATAAAAAAGAGATTCAGTCTATCTCAAGTGGAAGAGTCAGGAGCTGAAGAAATTTAACAAGGGCACTAAGATGGTGGCAGGGGCACCTGTGTTTATGTATCTCCAAGCTACAAACTGGGGCTGCAGTTTTGCACTGACAAACTCATCCCTATTATTCCCCATTGCACAAAAGACTAAATCCAACTCAGGTGCCAAAGTTTAGAGCTGCATATCATAAAATACCCCAGGCTTAATAAATACTGGCATGCAGAAAGCAAGACTAAGAGTGATGAATAAAATTACATGTCTTTTCAACTTACACTTTACTAGGGAAAGCAGAGAAAAAAGATTATATTTTAAAGTTCACTTACGTATCAGGATAAGTAGGTGGACACTTGACCCATAGGTCAACTTTGGCATATACTTCACTAGCACCAGTCAATCCCTGAGGACGCAGAACTAAATTAATTTCAGGAGGCTGTCGTACCTAAAACGCAAAACAAACCTTCTGATTGATAAGGGTTGTTTGGTCTTGTTTTAATGAAAACACACAACTCTTGATGTACATTATAATCAAATACTGCTTAGATCATCCAGAACACGAGAAAAATATATTCATGTCTTGACACTGCTCAATAGAAGTGAATTGGTCCACAGATTATCATGGCTTGTCCATTATATTTTTACAACTTCTTCAGATAAATGCAGTTACAGTCATTAGAAAGATGATTCAAAAAATGAGGTTCTACAATAAAACTTTTGTATTCTGCTTACTGTAAGACAGCAGTAGAAAAATATTAAATAAAGTTAACACAGGTTATTTATATCACAAATTAATGCGTTCATTACAAAACCAGCATTTTTCTTTGGTGTTTGGATTACTGACAGGCATTATTTTATTTTCCAACATGGCAACACTGATACACACCTTACACAGCTAAACAAAAGGACAGTATCTCTTCTGTAGTTGTATGTTGTGTTTTGCCATAAACCAGAATTTTAACAAGCATTGCTTCTCCATCCCCACCCTGTTCAAATCACCTACTCAAAATCAGAATGAAGTAAAATATGCCCATTTAAGCGTTCCCAGCTTCTTCTTTTCAATTAGGTTTAAAAACAAACAACAAAACAACAACCCAGCCCTTAGTAACAGGAAAAAGGGAGGGAAGTAAGACCACATGGAATAACAAATACAGAAACAGATGGTAATCATCCCCTTTGCTTTTCTAGCAAGGAAGAGAACACATCAAGTGAAGAGGATGTCAAATATGACCTTCAATACACGGTGAACACTTCTGGAAACCCAACAAATTACTAAGAGTGTTCTTACCAAACTTCATAAGAAGTGAAAAAGTCATATGATGCTGCAAAAAATGTAAGTTCAAGTCTCTGACACAAAAGAAAGCGGAGGATATATCGTAGGCATTCAAGACAAAAGAATGGAAAAAGAACCAACAGTAAAAGTGAACCTATGGAACAGAGCAGAGTGATGCTTATCTCCAGGTACAGGAAACCAGTACTATGAACACAGCTGGAAAGGAAATATCAATTTGATGTGGACACAAAAGACAAATGGAAAAGAGCAGTGAGTAGCAGACCTGAGCAATAACTAGTTGTAATTAAAAAAATCCCAAACTCATAAAAACGAAAGCAAAATTATTATCATGGAAATAGGTGCACTGTGACAAAACCACAGCATATAATAACTATGCAAGTATCATCCTGTATACCGACAAGATGAACTAATTGAGCAGGTATGTAATTAGTAGGTTAAGGAATGAATTAAGAAGCAATTTTTAAAAAGCCTGACAATTAATTAAAACGCACTTTACGAGCACAGCACTGATCATAGAGCGAGAGCCTCTATCTCGAGAATTAATGGCAGAGGTGGCTGTTTGCAGGGCTGGGGGAAGGAGCAGGGGCAGGCAGAGAGGGCCGGGACACGTCAGGCAAGGCGGACAAGGCAGACAAGGGCCGGTCCCGGCGAGGCGGCTCCAGCCGCGTCCCCGCCGCCGTCCGGC
>VWZU01013204.1:1217365-1253337 GCA_013397095.1 Sterrhoptilus dennistouni
TTTTTTTTTTTTTTTTTTTTTAAATCTTTTCGGTCAGGGACTGCAGGCCAAAAGGTAAAATGGCATAATTGGCTGCCTTCGTGACTCTTCCTACGGCATTTCTGGTCCTCAGGTATATGGTTTCAAGTTCCTTGTAGGTTTTGATGGGTAAAAGCTGTTGCTATAAAATGTATTCCTTACGGATGAGAACTTGTACATTAGACGTATGTATTACTCTAGTAAGCTTTTTACCAGAATTTAAACGGGCAAAATTTAAATGGGTTGATGACATGCTTATTTCCAGCTGCAATTGGATCGGACCTCTTTGACATAAAAAACGGTGTGGGGTGTTTTAAACAAGTTTTCCTGAATTTCTGTTTCACTCTGCATTTGTAATTTGGTATTTGTGTCCTGCGGATTTTTAATAAGTCCTTTAGAAGTACTTTATACTGTAAAAATGTATAACCCTGTGCAATCTTGCCTACTTACTACTCTTACAGGAGGAATAATAGATTAAATATGTGGTAGTAAGGTATTGCTGTATAATTTTACAAATCAGTGTACATTTGGTTTCTTGATGCTTATACCAAATTGTTTTGTTAGGAATATGTGTGCATTTCTTGGGAGGGGGGGGGTGGGGAGAGAACAAACAAACAACCCAAAACAAACAACCAAGGCAAAATAAGCTTTATGAGGAGTCAAGTTAGCACTGTTTGGGAGAGAAGTAAGCTCGATTTCAGTAAAATGTCAACACTATCTCAATCATTCAAGGCTTTACACACAGGCCTTGACTAAGAAAATATCCAGCTTTCTTAAAGGAGTTCAGGAGGAATTTGCTGATGGTCATTGGCTGATTTTATCAAGGATTTGTTTTTTTATTTTCTGGATCTTGAGTAGTGCTGAAATCCATGGTAATAAATTCTAATATCTGTCTCCTCTTGGTAATATTTAATATCACTTAAATAATTTCCAAGAAGATGGTAAGCGCAGCCATGGAACAGTGTCGAGTCCCAGTCAACAATGCACTTACTGGTTGTTGCTGTAAATCACTGAGTCTTTTGCCATTTAATTATTCCTCTGTGCGGTGGGGATAATCCCCATGGTTCTTGCTTTTCTTCTATTTAGCATGTAGCATGGGGAAAGGATAGTACCTGGCACAAAACAATGGCCAGCAAACTGACCTAAAATAACAAGACTAGATGAGAAAAGTCAGAATTTTAATTCTTTATTATTTGGGTTTTGAGCCTTACAGAGAATAAATTTGAGTCATATGTCCAGATTTAGTTTCATGAGCATGGATCCTCCAAATTTATTTGAAGCAGAAAACAGACATTATCATGTAATCATTCCTTCAGCAGGTAGGAACTTTTGAAAACCAACTGACTGACCACCAACCAACCAAAAAATACCATAGGTACAAAATTTGCACAATGTAAGTTATGGTTTGGTACTCCTGCAATTGGTTTTCAAGAGGTGGACTGAGAAAACATTTTAACTTGTCACAAGGGGTTTATTTGCTGATTAGATGGCTGAGAGGCTAATAAAACTTTCAAATCAATAATTTTTCCAGGCCTATCAAAGAGCTAAACAGGGGAGGAAATAATATTTTTTTTTAAATTATGAAAATCGACTAGGTCCAATGACAAATTTTAGCAGTGGGCCTCATGCATTTACAGTGATGGAAACCAATTTTAACTTTTTTTTTTTTGAAACAGCCTTTGCTTCTCGTATTCCTGTGTCCCTGAAATGCTGATTTAAAACATTTATGATAGGCACTATCATAACAGCTGAAAACTTTGGAGTTTTTTGAGTCTTCCCCTATGAACCCAGTGAATGTACTACTATTTCTTTATGAATGGAAAGAAAGCCACATCTCCAGAAGGTCTTTGGTGCCTGTGTGCTCAACTCTCATATATGCAAGAAGTTTTGGATGTGCACATGCTGGACAGTATCTCTCCATCAGCAAGGGATAACAACTGGATATTTAGCTCACACTTAATGCTTGCACAAACACTCTTAACTAAGTCATTTATTCTCTGCCACAGTCCTTAGAGTGTGAGTGGCATCCAGCTCTTTTCTCCCTCAGGTGAGCCCCTCAGTTAAGCTGCAGAATAGCAGTTCTTTGCTCTAGTGAGGCCCAGGTTCCTCTATGCAGAGGGGCAGCCCTTCAGTAGGTGGATAAGACTATCCTTCTCCTTAAAGCCTGAGAAGGGGGCACACCTCTCAGGGGTGAGATGTGTGGATTTGAATCCTTTCTGGTTTGGGTAGACGTGCAACTTGAGCATTTCACATCATCAGTGTGTGCCCAAGGCACTTTGCTGTTGATGAAATAGCATTACCCTTTTAAAGGAAGAAATTATTTTTAGTTTCAGCTTGAAATGGAACAAACCTATATGACTCAGTCTTGATAATGATAACAGGGGTCTGACATTAGCAGGAGTCTACAGCGTGGCAAGGTCCAGGTCCTGCAAGAGGGAAAAATCACAGTTGGTGTTGTGAATTTAATTTAGGTACGTGCTGCACAGAAGAATATTGGCAGCTGTGAGAAAGGTGCATGTTATAGTTTTATTTTCTCCCGTTTAAGACCTCTATCTGATACGTGTGGGAAGACTTGGAACATTGGGATAAATTCTTGTGTTAGTTCTCACTGTGATATGACAAAATAGTGTTGAGTGTTTCATTATACCTGCTGAAGGCAAGGAAGAGTCAAACTTTTTTCTTTAAGCTTGGGATGACATAGGGCTCCTTTTCCAAGTGAGTAAATTTTTAATAGCTTTCTTTTTATCAAAGTAGATCCTTGAGATCACTTTTGCAGTGAATATAGGAGTACAGCTATACTGATCTGCAAGGTGTATTTTCCTCTTGCCATTAGAAGGAATCAGTCTGCAGAGACCAATTACTACTTCATCTTTGAAAGAAGAAAGAGAATGTATTACTTTCTGCTGGGGAGAGGTCACCGGACGTGGCTGCAACTGCTTTCAGTTGCAGTGGGATGAGATCTTGGAAATGAAGAGGGTTGGAGCTCTTGGAACCAGTATGCACAGTGAGCTTAGTTTGAAAGGGAGATAAAAATGATGGCTGACATGCAGTGGACAATAGCACCTTCTCAGGAGAAGGGAAAGGAAGACCAGAAGTAACAGTTTTGAGGCAGATGAGGATGTGGGCTCTCTCACTCTGAGCATGGGCTTTCCCACAGTTCACTTACTTGCATATAAGTCACAGCAGTTAAATGGAGGAGCTTGTGAGTTGTGCTTTTACTGACAGGTGTAACTGAATGCTCATGTCATGTCAGGTTTTTAGGTAAGATTATATCCCCTTATAGAATTGTAGGATAGAATCACAAAAGCTTTTGGGTTGGAAGGGACCTTAAAGATCATCTTGTTCCAACACCCCTGCCATGGGCAGGGACACCTTTCATTAGACCAGGCTGCTCAATGCCCCATCCAGCTTGGCCTTGAGCACTCCCTGAGACGAGGCATCCACAACTTCCCTGGGCAACCTGTTCCAGTGTCTCACCACCCTCACAGTTTATTCTTTCATTTATCTAACTTAAATTTCCCCTTTTCATAGTTTTTGGTTTCTGTTCTTTTCATATTTCCAAGGTCTGAGAATCAGCAGTTGTTCCTGAGGCTATTTGAGTATGTTCACAATTTTCAAGTTAGATAAAACTGAATTTCTTCTTTAAAAAAATAATTATTGTCAGTCGTTTAGGAAAAAAATCCACACACACAAAATTGATGCAAATTATAACAAGAAAGATATGTCCTCAGTGCTAATGTCTACTCCCCAGATTGAATATGCATCCTACTTTATATGCATTTTTTACTAACTGTATTCCCACATAATCCCAAATCCAGGAAACTTTCCCAGACCTTTTAGATCAGTGCCTTATTTGATGTTTGGGGAACTAGGCTCTATGTTACTTGCTCTTTTGTCTTCCTAAAGCTGTCCTGTACAGAAGGAAGTTTAACTGGAAAGGCTGAGGATGCTCTGCTGAAATTTCAATTCTATTACAGTGATTTTAACATCTTTTGGAAAGCCGTGGATTAGATTGGTTACCTCCTGGTTTCTAGCCATGCTTTGAAGGAAAACATGATGTGCTTTGACAGAGGTATCCAAAAGCACAGTGTAAAGTGAACCCCTGCTGCCTTCCCAGTGTTCTGCAGGACAGGCTTGCCTGTTTTCATGAGGATTTATCAGTCTCTCTCTGGCTCTGAAACTGATCTTTCTCCTTGTCTTGATATCTGTGCAGAGAGATGTAAAACGGTATTGTTGCAGCAGCTAATTTTTAAAGGGATAAGTCCCTTATGGGGTCCAAACCCGAAGTAAGGCAGCCTAGAAGATAAAATTGTAAAATTGTTTGTAAAGGCAAAAGCATGTTAGTATAAGGAATAGCTACCAGTATCTTTGAATAGCTACCAGTAAAGCTTGCCATAGGCATCTTCTGTAAAGAACGGAGCAGGAAATCTTGCAGTAACAAATACTGCAGATATAGGACTCAAGGCTGAAAGAATTTTTAAAGAATGAGGGTCATGTCTGCAAGACCTCCAGACAAAATTTGTAGCTGTGCCCACAAAAATGGTAGAGTTATCTGAGGGGAAGAAATGAAAAGGTTTGGGGATGGGAATGATGATGTTTTGTTTCACTGGTATCACACTTATAAGAAGTGTCTTAAATGAAATCTTCTATACCAGACACTTTGCATAGGTTACTTTAGTTGCTGATTAGCTGAAATAAAGTTTTGCAAAGCAAAAGGTGACCGAAAATCAAGTCTAAAAGGAAGCATCAGGCAAATGATGATATGACTGGTGGTTCCATGTAATAATAACTGCATAGTAATAACATATTGCAGTATCATAACTGTAGTAATAATTTTCCCCTGTGGTTTTGTCTGGGTGGTTCTAAGCCTCAGGAGTCATGGACTGTGCAGCAGTTAAGCTCAGTTCAGGATGCACCTTGGTGAAGTCTGCCTGGAGTACATGTTATATTTTTGGTTTTTAGGTGTGTTTAGTTGAACTACTAAGCAGTTCTCTTTGGAAGAAAAATTGAGTTTGAGGAAGGGATGAAGAAGAGGGGTTGTAAGAGTGCTGGGGCCCCTGTTGCCATGGAGACCTCTCTTCTCCTCGAGCTTCAGCAGAGGCGCCTTGTCTGGCTTTGGCTGAGGGGCCCTTCAGGTAGCACTGCTGCTGCCATTTAAAAGAGAGGCTCTGGGAAAACAGCTCTTTACCTAGCCTGGAAGTGTGAAATGCAATGATTTATACTTGAAATGCACATGCCTGTTACTGTGGGGATAGGATACTGTGTGATGAAGAGTTACTTAGACGTGTTGGGGGGTTAACCAATGTCTCTAAATATCATGTGTGTCAAGGATGTTAAACTGATCCCCATTTATCCTAGAATCACAGAATATCCTGAGTTGGAAGGGGCAACACACAAGGATCATCGAGTCTGACTCCTGGTCCTACACATGACAGCCCCAAGAATTACACCATGTGCCCGAGAGTATTGTCCAAATGCTTCTTGAACTCTGCTGCTGTGTCCACTTCCCTGGGGAGCCTGTTCCAGTGCCCAACCACCTTCTGGATGAAGAACCTTTTCCTGATATCCAATCTACACCTTCCTAGACACAGCTGCAGGCCATTCCCTCAGATCCTGTCACTAGTGATCACAGAGAAGAGATCTGTGCCTGCCTCTCCGCCTCCCCGTGTGAGAAAGTTGTAGTCTGCTACTATTTAGGGAAGAAACTGATTCATACAGTTATTTTACTGTCTGCACTCCCCATGTGAACAATTTAATGAGAGCTATGAACCACAGTTCTTTAACTAAGTGACTGGATGTCACTTTTTTTGAAAGTGACCAAAAAAAAGTTTTGAGAAAAAAAAGTTTTGCTTTTTATTGTGAGTTACAGTTGCTGAAACGCCTGCTGGGGTGTATCACTTGACTGTTTTGAACTTCAGTGAAAATCTAGATACAAGATTTATGGGCAATAAGTTATTATTTCAGGCATGAACGAACCCACGGATTTAGCAAGAATTTTAAATAGTGTTAGTTCTGTTACAGATTTCATTTATTGGCCTGCTATTAGGCAGGCATCATGAGCTCTTAAATGAAGGTTTTATTCTCTTCTGTTAATCTTTAATTAATTTCTTGTTTGTGTGATGTTGGAAAAAGTAAGTTTGCCAGTTAGGACCATTTTTCAAGATCTAGGAAATTGTATACATCTCCACAAAAGGTGCTGGCAGTTGCTGCTGAATCCTGTAGGCCAGTAGAGGTGTTCCTGCTGCAGGTCTGTGTCCTCAGAATGAGCAATAGCAAGAGGCACATGTGCGCACAATACATCTATACTATTATCTGTGGGCAATCACACAGGCTGCTGACACAGAAAAACATGCAGCATTCAGGCAGACACAAGGCGTATCAATGGCCTCATCTTCTTCTCCTCTCTGGCTGCTCAGGATGAAAGCCCATTAGTATAAAATATGTAAGTATACATATATATAAGCCAATATAAATCACTCTGTGTTAGATAAGATTAGGACCAGATAGCAGTGGGTCCTAGACTCCCAGTCTACCCAGTAGCTGGCCTGGGATCCTCTTGTCTCTCAGTTGCCTCACACACAGACACACAGATGTGGATGGCTCTCTCCAGTAGCCAGGTTGGAGCTCCTGGTCCTCTGCTGGCCAACTTTCAGAGCCCTCTGTTCCCCATGGTTACCTGGATCACACCTATGGCCAAACCAACACTTGCCTCCTGAGCATCTCCTACTTGCTGGCTGGTCTGGCTTGATGTTCAGTCATGATCACACAAATGCTCACTCTCTGTCTCTCCAGGCACTGCCATCCTCATGCATCAGCCCTGATGTCCCATGGTCTTTCCCCAGTTACTGCACTTGGATTTCTGTTTGGTCACAGGTCCACGGAGGAGAGAGCCCCTCACCCATGAGAAGAGTTGGAAATGGAGTTTAATGAGGGGGTGGGACAGGCTGTGCTGATCAGGTGCAGGGTGTGGACAGACCAGTGTATGAACCAAATGCCAATTTTTAGATGCCTTTTTGTGGAGTCACTTGTGCCATTAAAAGAATTTCCAAGTGCCTTGCCTTGGAAAGGCGAAGATTAGAGACACCCCTCCCAGGTATAACAAAGGCTTCTCCCCAATGGATCCTTCCAGACATTGTGCAATCTTTTCTCTGGGTTTTGCAAGTCCATCCCATGGCATCCCCTTTCCCTGTTTCCCCATTGGCTATGGGGCCTGGCGCACAGTTTACTGTCTTCCCTATGGCCACTTGCCTTCTGCCCTGCCCCTTGTACCACCCATGAACCTGAGACCCTGTATAACTGAGAAAAACCATATGTTCGCCCTCTTTTTTGCTCCAGATTCACCTTCGGCATATGGAATAAACGCTTGCTGGAAATTGAGCTGGGGCTGGGAGCCTTCTGCCTCTCTGCTGAGCTAGCCTTGTAACATGTGTGGTTGTGTGAGCTTGACTTGCTGCCTGAATTCTTCTCAAGCAGTTTCTCTATGGAGAGGCTGACTGGGATCTAGAAAGGCCATGGGTGCACTCCAGAAAGACACACTGTTACGTCTTTTATCTCATTTTCCCTCTGGTCTCCCACACTTCCTACCCAAACCACTACGGCTGGATACCTGGAGCTTGGATTGTAAGATAAGTCACCACAGTGGGAACTTAAATAAGATAAAGGGGATACTATTGTCCAGGTGTTGTCTCAGACTAGGGGCACGTTAAGAAAGCTTGGGGAGAAGAATCTGTTGCTGGTAATGGACACAAATAATGCCGCATTTACAAGCCACAGGGAAAGCCAACTTGGTAACTGTGCAGAAATCAGCTCGGATTCCCTAATAGGTAATTCTGGCAGGGGCAGATTGCAATCAACAGCTCAGCCCACCAGCTCAAAAGAAGAGAAAGAAAATAAGCACATGGACTTATTAACCTTAGAGGCGAGGAAATAATTTTGCCAACAGAATAAGAGAACTGTGTAGTCAATAAGCATTAACTCCTTTGTTTGCTAGGATGTATAAATAGCAAAAAGTTTTAAATGGCCTTTGGACCCCCACCACTGAGAAGCCCAGGGTGAAGAAGGACCAAGAGAATATCATTGGATCTATAGGTGGTGGCCGTTTTCTACTTGATCTCTCCACTGCCCCCCTCCCTTTTCTATTTCTACCTCACAGTCATCGTTAAATAAAATCCATATTATCGACTTCGGTATATGATCTCATTTTCGGGGGAGGGTTTGGGGCAGGGGCTCCTCTCTCTGAGTAGGATTTTGAGGTTCACACACTTGCTGTCTCTCTGCTCCTTCATCTTCATGGAGGTGAGCCTGTAATTGTGTTTCCTAATATAGGCTACAAAACACTTCTTTTTGATATTTAGTTAAGATGAAGCTGTGAGATCATATAGGAGATGTATACTAGTGGGAATATCAATGTGAAGTGCTTTGTGGAGAAAAAACCCATGGATTTTATATACATCACGTATATATTTAAGGAAAAAATTCCGTATTACTGAAGTAATGTTTTGTTTTCCTGTTGTACTTGTTTTTGATCCCTGCACCCAACCGGCCCATCACTGAATTTGTAAATTACTCTACATAGTCTTGGACTATTTGTAAATTACTCTAAATAGTCAGTGACCTTATGGGTGGTCACTGTTGCAATAGCTAAACTGGATGCTCAAAGACTTGGGATTTCTCCATGTTATATTTCCTATAATTGCTGTCTCAATAGTCAATGAGGAAAGAATTGTCAAAATGTTTTGATAGTAGGGTAGGTACTGCTAGAAAGTTTGCAAATGGCAGAAATATTAGTGAAACAATTATTGTATTGTACCTTCCTTCATCTCACTGCTGATTAGATGCTCTCCCTGCAGGAAATACAGCCTCTTGTTTTGTGAACAGTACTGTTACATGTAAGCCTTTTTTATTTTTAGTATCTTTAAATTAGATTTAGCAGCTGGAAGCAGGGAGAAGAACTGGTGCCTTGTAGTCAGCCAGCTTCCATAGAAACATTGCAACAAGGAAAATATCCTAGACTGGAAGGCTGGCTGAATAAGAAACTGTGTAACCTCTCATGGTAAAGCATGCGTTTAGGCAGGTGATGCAAATTGCAATTATGTAGTAATGAAAGCAGTAGTGAAGCTGAAATGGCGATGGCAGGGAGAGCTCTAATTGTTTTATTCTCTGCTCATGGTCTTGCTGTCATTGGCGATTGCTGGGAGATTGCTGTGGACTGCTGCCTTTTAAAACAGCAGGTTTATTAGTTACGACATTCAATGTTGTAATTGACATTCCTTTCCATCATGAATAGTCTGGCATCCTGGCAAATACGGTTGTTTTGTTCTGCCAGTTCTCTTGGGAGGGTGGAAAAAAGCCTGTAGTTGTGACAGAGACTATTTTTAGTCTGCATTTTTCTACCACCTTTGACTTATTTTCTTGTCTGTCAAAGCAATTCCATACAAAAACTCATTAATTTCTTCCAGAAGACTAATACGATACAAAATGATCTTGCTTCTTGTAACCTCTTGTATCTTTGTCCACAAATCTTGTGTCACTTGGCATGTTTCCAGACCCCAAGCAGGCCTTACTTTTGTTGTACCTATATTTTGTGTGACACAACTGGATAATTTATTTGATACCAAAGAAGAAACAAAAAAGTCAGTCATAAAAAGGGCTAAAATACATTTTCTTCTGCTGTTGCTTGAATTAATTGGAACAAGTGGAAAACACTGAGGTGGGGTAGGGTTTGTTTTTTTTTTTTTTGTTTCAGTTTATTTTTGTAATTTGTAGGAGTATCTAGAACAAAAAGAGTAGTCTGATTTGCCTTTTCCATTTGTGGTATTAGGCTGTTTATTTTCCATTTCCTTTTCAGAGGAGCATTAGCTACAACCACTTTGGATTGTGTCAGTCTGAATTAGGGACTTCTCTGCCCCTGAGCAGGTAATCACATATATTGTGCTCTGGCCAGCAGCATTGTTTCTTTCTGGGATTTGGCTGGCACATTGAGCTTAACTTGTTAGCTTTTAAAAGTTTTATTAGCTTAGCTTGTCTTCTGCTTCAGTGACTAAGATTGCTGTCCCTCTACTGTACTCTAGGATGGTGCCTTTGTAAGGGGCATAGCAGTAGTAAGTAAGAAGTTAGTAGTAATCTGTGCTTTTTCCTTAGTTGCTTGGCAAACACTCAGGGTAGCCTCACCAAACTCCCACTTACCCAAAGCACATGGTCACCAAAGGAAGCAGGCCAGTCCCAAACTCACCAGTCTTGCTTGGCCTTCCCCCTGCTCCTGTCTTTCCTGGGCAAAACAGCCATGTCACCTGCCCTGTTTGATTGCCCTTTCTTTGCTACATGTACTCTTTCCATAGAGAGATAAGCATTCATCCTATTTTGTTTTGTGTGCACAGATACCCTGTGATGGCTGGACACAGCATCCATCCCTTTTTTTAAATTGATATGTTCTGTCTCCATCTTGCCAAAGTTAAGTCTGGGAAACTACCTATATGTGTACAGTAACACTGTGTATATGACTGTAAATCATAGGGGGATGTTGCCACACACAGTGTTCTCTGACATGTCCATGGGTTTTTTGAGGCCATAAAAGATAGAGGCTTATTTTGCCCACTCGACACAAACATTGATGCATTCATAGAAAATGGGGACATTGCAAGGAACATCATGTACAGGTCAGTAGAATTACTATTACATTTACAGAAAAAGCTGCAGAATTCAATAGTCTATTACGGAATGTTCTTTTACTGCACTTATAAAAATTGTTACCTGTTATCCTTATTTTCATCACTGCAGTTCTCTACTGTTCATATGACATTTGGCTAAGTATTCTATTAAGTATTCAGTGTTCAATGTCTGCAGTTTAATTTGAAAAAAATAAATTGCCACCACGCTAAAAATTTTCTGACTTTAACAAGCCTCTGTAATACGACAGTAAAGACATCTTTTTGTTTTATTTGTTTTTTGAAACACAGTCAGTAGAAGAAAAGAGATATGAAAGTCTAGAGAGCAAAGGAAAGAGTAAAAGAAGCTAGACTATATGAAGGTAGCAGAAGGAGCAATGGTTGTGATGTGCATAGAGATTAATACAGCTGAAATTGTTCAGAATTATGAGTGAGTTTTGGCTGTCTGTCTGAGAAGCCACACAGATGGATGGTCCCCATCTGCTGAGTATCAGGCTTGGGATGTCACCCAAGGAATCATTCTCTGCTTTTGCAAAATTGGGCCATAAGTGACTTCCAAAGGTAACACGACTTCTTACGGAATACTGTGATTTTATCTCAATACTCTTCCTATTCGTGTTCTCTCGTTGTAGACAATGGCCAGCTTCTACCTTTGGAAACTGTAGAAATAAAATATTCACATACTTTTGATTTTAGAAAACTCCCTCCTCCCCACACCCACATTCCCCACTCTCCCTCCTACCCACTTCTATCATGTTTCAGTCAAGTTATTTTTGTAATAAATTTTTATTTGAAAAATGATTCACTACACTGGAAGAGTCTTAATTAGAAAATCTCTGCTGGTTGCTGAGTGCTTTTAGTTATTCTGATTAATCAGATACTACCACTGTGTGGAATAATTCTGCCATGACATGGAAAGTCTTTTAAACAATTTGCAGCTGCTTAGGGGTTCCCTAAGATTGATTATAAACTAAGACCATCACAGGAGCATGCAATTAAAAAAAAAAAAATCTGTGCTTTTTTAAACTTGGTTGCAAAGCCTTTAAAGAACTGGAATAGAGACTGAAATCTGACTGTATATAGGAAGGTGAGTTGCACAAAATTACCTTGGTCTGTGGAGAAGACAGCAGGCAGACCAAAGAGTTTTCTTACATCTCCTTTTTCCTGTAGCCTTTTGGCTGTTTTCTTGCTAAACCTACTGAGTGCAATCAGATTCTTTCTTTCTCTCTCTCTTTCTCCCTCTCTTTCTCCCTTCCTTTCTTCCTTTCCTTTCTTTCCTTCTTTCTTTCTTTCCTTCTTTCTTTCTTTCCTTCCTTCCTTTCTTTCCTTCCTTCCTTCCTTTCCTTCCTTCCTTCCTTCCTTTCCTTTCTTCCTTTCTGATTTGTTGTTTTTAGCATGGTAATTACTGTGACAGCAGCATGTAATAGGAGTCTCAGACTACTAGTGTGTTAGGTAGTTATTAGGGAGTATGCTTTGGTTTTCCTTGCACGAAGGAGTAGGTGTCAGGAAGCTCAGTGCCACATCTGGAGCAGTGACTGCTCCAGAACTGCTCTGTCCCATCTGTGTGGACTCAAATTAGAGTGGAAATACGCTCAAGTGCTTATCATCCTTTGCATTCAAAAGTGTGAAGTCACAAATGATATTTGTGCTTAAGAAATAAGCATTCAGATTCCTCATGGCTGTTTATTGCTAAATCAAATCTTCTGGCATGTTGCAGTACTGAAAGGGCTCATTTTGTAATTTTTTTTCCTTACAAAAGATTAACTAAGTTTGGTGTGCCTCAAAGCTGCTAAAAAAGAGAAATTTTGGTCTGTCATTCTGATACTGATAAAATATCTTTCTGCATTTTATATTGGTTTTTCATTATAAATGAAATTTTGTTCTTTAGAAAACTTGGTTAAAGCTGTAAATTTGTAAATTATCAACTTTGCCTGTGTAAAAAGAGGTTGTCTTTAATCAAGTTAATTTTCAATGTCTTAGCCTTAATTTAGCTGAGTGAAGATGATTGGAACTAAACCTCTCTGGGTCTAGTAAATAATGCAAGATTCTATTTTGTAAGGTACATAGTGAGAAATATGAGAGATTTGTGTAACATGTTTGATTTTTGTACGTTCCTCTGCGAGTTTTTAAATGCTGTTTATAATTTTTTTTAAAGATCACAAAAGTATAAATAATTTTTGTCCACAGAAAGCAAAATAGAGAAATCTTGATGATCCTGCCATTGGTACCAAAAAAAAGCAATTACATTGGAGTGTTACCTCCACCTACTACGATTGCAGGCTGTGTGATTATGCATGCAATGACAATCCAAATAGATAGTTAAGTTTAAAGGCACATAAGTAAAGGTTCGTAGGTAAATATACTGAAAAGTGTCCATGAAAAAAGCTAAGTGCTGTTATTCCATCGATGTGAGCAGCTGAACTGTGTATTTGTTGTGGTTTGAAAGCAAAACGAATGAGAGGCTCCAAGTCAGAGATATAATTTAATAAGAAGAAAGGTAAAAAGGTAAAAATAAAATAAATGCAATAACACAAAGGATCACTGACAGAGTCAGAATACCACCTGAGCAGGGCGGTGGAAGCAGTCCAGGTGAGGTGCTCTTCCTGAAGCAGTGATCCTGTAGAAAGGTCTGGTAGCTCTGCTCCTCTGGGAATCCAGTGGATAAGTGCTCTTGCACTGTCCCACATACCAGCTTATATCCAGGTGAGAATGCTTGGCTCCTCCCCCTGGGCAGAGCATCTCACAATGGGATGAGGAGTGTGAAGTGGGTCCTTGATGGCCCATTAACAGAGATAACCCCTGGAGGGAGTTACCTGTGAGTCATGGGCCAGGTGTTAATGGGCCATTAGCAGAAGACACCCTTGGGAAAACACTAGCCCACCTGGTTTCAACAGTTCATGAAGATGGTGACAGAATAAATACTTTGTGTACATCCTACACTGCAACCCAGGACAACATTGCAGTGTTAATGCAAGATTTGTCTCAAAGACAGCATCACTAGAGTCACAAAACTTAGCTTTGAAGATTACTTAGTATTCACATGTGTTATAAATCTGCTTTATTTTGTGTTTTGTTTGCTTGCATTTCAGTAAATGTAAGAAATATTCTACTAGGTTTGTGCTAACTCAGATAAAAAAGAACTTGTGTAAAAAACAATACAAAACAAAGAGTACTGAACAAGTCTCATGTCCAAGAGTGATGTGTCTTCAGCCTGAAAGATTTTCTTTCTCTCTTCTCTCAACTTTTGCAGCTGGTTTAATAAGACTGCCTCCCATACCATCTTTGCCTGTTCTTACTTAGAAGAGCTGTGATTCTTGTTTGTTGTACTGAAATGGTAACTTGCGATACATTTTCTTCTGCTTCATCCTCTGAAAAGATATAAAGACTTCACCTGAAGAGCACTTTCATACAGATTTAGGCATTGAAAATGTATTTTAAAAACCCAAACAGCCATGAACAATTCAAATAGGGTGAAAGTGTAAAATTAAAAGGTAATTTGAATTAATAAGGTTCCCAAACATAACAGCTAGAAGAAAGTGGATTTAGAGAAAAAATTAACTGCTAGTATCTTTTGTAGCCAACAAAAACAGCATGAAAGCAGTCTTTGTAAATTGTCATGTTTTTAAATGTCATAAAGTCTGCTTAGAAATAAAAAAGGCCCTAAAATTACCCTATATATGCAAACAAAGAGGCAGGACTGCACATTTATTTTTCAACATTTATCCTGTTTCTCAGAAATGTTGAATTTGTAAAAAAAAAATCAGTTAACATAAGTTAGAATAGAGGAAGGGAATAATTTCAGTGCCAGTTGCATTGAATGACAGTTTTTATATTTTTTCAGAGCAGTGGAAGTCTGGTAATTGTACTATCAATGTACATCATTCATCTAAATGTGATATTCAAAGGAAATGGAATTTAATCAGATAACACCTTCTAATTCCTCTGGTAGGCTGTGGAGAGCACTGAGATCTGTCAAAGCTTATCACACTGGGGCCACGTTAGGTGATGTAAGGAATGAGCTGTTGACACATGAAGCATTTGCTAGCAGCTTGGCTTAGGTCCTTTGTTGCAGAGGGAATTAAAAATGGTGATCAGGATAATACAGATCAGGCTCTGACTTTGTCTGTGGGAGGATAACAATATTCCAAGCAGAATTTGGACTTGCCATGTGTGATATGCATACAGGGGGAAGTCTCTTCCTCTCTCCCTTTTCCCCTCCATTTTGTATTCCGAAGAAAAGCACCTGCCTCCCTCTTTTATGGGTTGCATTACTTTGATTTATTCACCTGATGGAAGAGTAGAGGCACACTGTTCATCTTCTTTTCATTCTGCTGTCCATAGCAGGGGAATCAGAGATGACCTGCAAGTCCTGCTTTCCTGTCAGGACTTGTGTCACAGGCTTAGCATGGTTGAGGGGGCAGTAAGGTGTAGCTTTATGATCATGTTCCTCTAAGTATGTATTGGGACAGCCAAATTCATTCACAGTGGATTGCTTCAAGGATCAAAAGTGGCTTCAGGTCTCACTTTTGCATTTTGTGATGGTTTTATCTTTTCTAAGATAAAAATAAATTTATAATGTAAATTTTCTTGCGTTTCCTACAGAGACACTATCATCTCAGCAAAGGAAAGCTAGTTATGAAATATTTTTCAAATATTTTTTCATACATCAGGCAGCCTGGGATCAGTGGGATGGCAAAAATAAGATGTATAAAAATGCTTTCCAATGATATCTGTTCATTTCCAAAAAATGAAAATAGTCCATTGGTTCATTCTCCAATTCTCTCATTGTATGGCAATATAAAATTTACTTTCAATTTCCATTTTCTTTGTAGAATATCATTATCAAGTCACATTAAAAACATGCAGCCTTGAGAGAGTAGTGGCTTCTACTAATGCATGTAAAGGAGCTTTCTGTACCCAGGCAGGTACATCTGTGGTTTGTGGTTTCAAAACGTTGCAAAAAAAAAAAAAAAAAAAGCTAAATGGCTGTCATCATATTGTAATGCCCCCTGTGGTAGAAATCACTAGCCAAGTGTTTGATCTGGAAGAGCTAATTTTCTTTAAAAAAACCCAACCAAACCAAAACACAAACCCAAAACCCACAAATAAAAAATCTAAACCCTCAGACATGTTGTGAATTAGATGTGAAATAATGGATACATTGTTTAGTGTAACCACTCTGTACAATCAGATTAAGACTATTATAAGTAGACTCTTAATCAGGAATTTAAAACCAGTAATGTATATACAACTCAAAGATTAATAGTTCAATACTTTTTTTTGATGCTTTCCGAAAAAAAAAATATAACCATTGTAGTGGTCAGTTCCATCCCTATTAACATATTTTGCCAATAAAGCTTTAAATGGTAAATTAACTTCTCCGTCCTTGAAATACCAGTAGTTTTTGATTGATTGCTGTTGGAACAGTGAGGCATGAACAAAGAAATTCATAATCTCCACTAAAAATAATTTTAGAGTAATCAGGAAGTCATGTAAATTCTGCTTGAGGATGCAGGTTGGGATGCTTTGCTCTCCTCAGTGTGCAGGTTCCAGTGTGTTCTGTTGAGCAGCTCAGACAAGTGATGGTTGAACAAGTCAGGGTTTAACAGTGCCTTTGAGTTCTGCTGCAGTGATTTTTTTTTTCAGCTTTATAGTGTTAATTTCTGGAGTTATTTTTTAATTGAGTAGGTTCCAGAGGCAATTGTAGACTCTGACTCTGTAAACTAGAACACTGTTGGCTCTTTGGTTTTTCTTTCTTTACTTTTAGTCTAGATCACATATTGTTTAAATTCCAAGTTTGTTACTTGGCTGCTGAAGTTTTCCTTAACTCTGCTCTTAGAAAAGAGGTTGCTTCTGAATGCAATTCTCATAAATTAAAGCTTTTAAAGTAGCATTACAGTTTGCGTCACTCTTACAGTATTAGTACAAAGATCCCAATGGATCATGGACATGGAGCGTTCATAGGTTTCTCTGTACATAGGAGTGGGTTGTCAGGACAGGACAAATGGTTGTCATAAAGTTTCCTGTGCAGAATATTTTTCTGGGAAAAGCACTGGAGTGTTGCAGTCTGTTGGTAATAAATACCTTGTTAAAAAAAAAAAAAGATCACTTCAACAGAATCTGAAAGAAATCCATATGCTAGTTTGTTAAAAAGAAAGCATCTTACTGAAGATCTTTTGGAACACAGGTGACTATTTTTCCTGCTATATTTATATAATTTTCAAAATATGAGAGATGATTACAATTATGCAATCTAAAATTACTATCACACTGAAGCCTTCTGTTTGCTTGTATTAAACTTACCTTTGAAGTTTTGCACAGTGATTGATTCTCATGTGGTTTTCCCCAGTACACATTTGGAAACAAATTGTTTTGAACAGTTACTGACAGTGGGTTGTCTCCCACTGGAAAATCTGAGTTGAGGTAATCTCTGACAGTGGATTGTGCTGTTCTTTGAGTGTCTCCTCATTAAGCAGTACTGATGCTTGTACTGGCACTTCAGTAACTAGATGGTTTATTACAATGTCTCTTAGGTGAAGAGAATTTCTGGAATGCCTTTTTCTTAATAAGTTTTTTTAATAAAATGTCTATCCAGATTGAATTAACATGAGAAAAACAACTCGGTACATATTCACTTGTTTGTATTTAAGATTCTTCGATAGTATATTCTTAGTGTAAGCATGCTCATGGTTTGCTTTTGGAACTTCAATGGCAGTTTGATAACAAAACTGGGAGTAATTTTATTACATGGCATTATTCACTATATACACTACTGTTTGGGTTTTTTTTTAAACAATTCTACTTTTTTTTAAAATTAATTTATCATATGTTTTTGATGAGATTTGCTTATTTCCAGTGCTAGTTTAATGCCTAGTAACTTATTCTAATAAAACAACCCAAACACATTCCAAATCCAAACAGTACAACTGTGTTGTTTTAATTATGGGACGATTTTACATTTGAATTTGTGAATGTATTTATTAATTTGTTTTTGTGGTCATTGTTGATACAAATGAGTATAGTAGTTTTATCAATGTTTTATCAATGCATATAAATATCTTAAGCGCAGACGTCAAGAGGATGGGGCCAGACTCTTTTTAGTGGTGCCCAGTGACAAGACAAGGGGTATAAATTGTAAGACAGGAAATTACATCTGCATATGTGGCAAAACTCCTTTACTTCGAGGATGACAGAACTGGAACATTCTGCCATGAGAGAGTGTGGAGTCTCCTTCTCTGGAGATATTCAAAACCTGTCTGGATGTGATCCTCTGCAACCTGCTCTGGGTGAACCTGCCTTACCAGGGGGTTGGACTGGATGATCTCCAGAGGTCTCTTCCAACTCCAACCATTCTGTGAAACAACCGAAATGTTGTCTGTATCAAAAATAATGCATGGTTTAGAAAAACTAAATCTTTGATTGCTTCTGAAAGGTTTCATCTGAAAATTATCAAAACCACTTCGGTAAGGAAGAATTCAGTCTTTCATGTGCAACAGCTTAAATTGACCAAGACCAGGAAAAAAAGCAGATGTGGTTTGTACTGCCTCTATGTGATGTAATATTGTTACTATGGTCTAAGAATTGCTGTCAGTGGTGTCCTTGTTTTATCCATACATGACATGTTTTTAACATTCTTTTAATAAGGCATTCTTGCTTTATTTTTTCTGCTGATGCTTTCACACATATTTGCTTCTGTTTGCATTTCATTCACACTGATCTTGGTATTTCTGTTGCAGGTCTCCACAGACAAATCCCTAAGTGGCTCAGGAAAGGATCCACTACTATTTCTTGTATTAAGGTCACGAGTTGAAGTATGCTAAAGCCCCTGTAGTTAAATAAACAAGAGCTTTTTCTTTGTCTCTGCTATCTTGGAAGACCTTTTGGATTTGTCATAATGATTTTTGAGGGACTATTAAAATATGCAATCTTTATCTTGCTCTTCATATTCCCCCTGAAGGTACAAAGTGTGTCCATGTTTGTTTTTAAGGTAACAAGACTAATTATGTAGTTATTACTGAAAATATTGCATTCAGGCCGTGGAGGTGCAACCTGAAGAGTTTTCATGTGTTAATGACACATTTTAGTCCCTTAATGGAAGAGCTGAAATCACTGTTGATATTTGGCATATGTTTTTGTTGCTACTTCATATGCTGAAGTCAAGAGAAATTGCTGGATTGTTTTTACTTTCTGCTTGTTTCCATGTGGCCTAGAGAGATAGGAAACATTTTCACCTGCTGATAATGGATGACTCAGTACAAGAGAGGAGCAATTACATAAATGTGTCATCCAAGCATTCCCAACCAGTGTGACATGGTAGTTTTTGTAGGAAAGCAAAAGGGAAAAATGTGTGAGAAATGTAAAAATACAAAAGATGAAATATAACTTGGTTTATAGCAGTAAATGGGGGGAATTTTTAATAAGCAGAGGTCAATGATGCAGCCAACATCTTGGTTATTTGTGGATTTGCTGTCTGTCACAAGAAGAAATGTTGTTTTAGAGATGGCTGCAGAGAGCAGATACAAGAACTGTGGAAAGCTTTGCTAATGAGCATGTATTTGTATATGTGTGTAGGAAAGCATAGCAAGCTGTAAGTGATTTGATGCGCCCACTTGCTGATTTGCCCCAGTCAGACAAGTCATTGCCTGTGTCCTGTGTATCCTCTTTGGTGGAAGAGTTAGGACATGCACATATGGAGCCACTCTCTCATTTCTGCTGGAGGCTGCTGTCTTTTACAGGGTTAGCTATATGCTGCATGTGTCTTAGGTTAATTTAAATTTTTACATGCATATGGCTAATACATGATTTACCTTATCAGGTCATACATATATATATATATATAGGAAGACATTGAATTATTTTTTAGTTTAGAAAATAAAACTAGAAACTAATTTTGTGTTACATTATTCCAGCTTTTTATAATTTTTTCATATTGAAATCAGTTTGATTGTAATATGCTAAGAGGCCCAAAAATTCCATTTGCCAGCAAAGAGATTCTGTTCAGCTGCATCTATCAGCAAAACACAAGTTTAAAATTAAATACTGCCTGCAGATGATTGATGAGGGAGTTTGTGTCATCAGTACATGATAAGTCATGCATTGCTGCACTAGTGCAACGTAACACACAGCAAAGTAATGGCAATGTTATGGCAAGTTTCAGGGTACATTATCTTCTGCTGTGTCCAGAAATTTATGGAGTTCAAATATGGATGTCTACTTGTATTTCTAGACTAGAGAGGAAAAGGAGATTTAAAGCGAACATGACCATGTTCTCTTCCTTTGCCAGTATGGCGGTCATCTGGATTATTGGATAACAAAAAGTTAAAAATGCTTTCCACACATCAGGGGTGTATTTGGGGTGACTGATAGGCAGTTTTACAGCTTACCTTACTATCAGAACTATTTTGCTGCCAGACAGTGTCCAGACCTAGAATTAAAAAAAAACCAGAACAAACCATATTCTTAAGGTCAACAAAATTTTAAATGTTTCTTCAGTTTTTGTATCTTAATCTGGTCCCATTTACTACTGGTAAGTCAATCCTGGGCACTTGCATGTTTCTCTGGATTCTAAGCCATCAGTCCTAATGAGCTGTATTCCTGGCTTTTTTTAATTGAATGGAAGCGTTAAGTACTAATATTCATTTTTCTTCAGTGTTTCCTCTGAAGGCATTTGAAGATTGAAAAGTTGAGGCCTGTTTTAATGAGCCCAGTGTTATTCTGTGTTTACCAGTACTGTTTTACAGAGAATGGACCTGTGAACTGTGTTTTGCTGGGAGGATTTTGAGCAAAGAAAAGGGAATTCAGTTATAAAAAGAGTAAAAGCAAGCAGACTGGGAGTGGACTATACAGAAGTCCAATGGTTGAGTTCTGTGGCAGACTACAAAACCATAAGGGAGAAGAAATCTAGGGAGAGTGTCTGTCAACAATTGATTCTGCAAGATAAATGCTTGATCAAAAAGGTCTAAAATTATACTTCATGTCCCTGTATATTTTAAGAAAAAACCAAACCAAATCAAACCAAACCCCACTTCTTGCATTCTGTCAAGCCAGAAATGTCACCATCATCTTAACAGTGAATCACTCTGCCTGCCCAGAGTTACCCCATGGGAATGCTTCTCTTTGACAGATGGGATAAATATGATTTGGTTCCATAAATTCATATTTCTTCAGAGAAATGCCACACTTTGGGAACTAAATAGAATATTTTTCCATGTAATTTTTTAATAGTATTTGATTTAGGATCATACTGATTTTGTTTATAACTCCTGGTCTTTCAGATGTGTGTCAGAGTCCCCAGATCTACTTTCTTATTCCTTGTAAGTATTACTTGAGTACCTTTACAGGGCTGGGAGCAGTGGAGAGAACCATTCATTGCAGTCAGCTGGCAGGGAAGGAAAAAAGCTTATTTCTAAATATAATGCAAATTAATCCCACTGCACAGGATGTATTAGGCATATGTAATTCCTGTCTGAAAACATCTGTGTTTGAAAAGTGAAGAGCAAATATGCCCAGCTGGTGACCTGGTGGAGGTTGCATAGCGAAACTATATAAAAAAATAAAATTTTGTTTCTAGTAAACTGGCACTTGGAGAAAGGGAAGCACTGGCAAACTAATGCAGTAATGACATCAGATCTTTCTTGGTTCTATAGAGCAAAAAAAAGTCACAGGACTGTGGGGTAGGTCCAGGAATAATTTCTGATCTATGAAATAGCTGTTAGTGTGCTATCTTTCAGCTACAAACTCCCTAATTTCAGTTGTAATGGGGGATGAAAATTGGTGCTAATGGGTAGGAATTTTTTTAAATCAAGAGTGCAAGATAGCCTCAATTTCCAAAGATAAAGTCTGTCTTCCAATAACTAGTAATTACCACAGGCTTTTAAAAATTTGCTCTCTGTTGAGTGTCATTCATTTTAAATTGTATATATGTCCCATTTTTTCCTCAGTAAGCAAACCAGGGAGAAACAGCTACCCAGTAATTTAGTAAAATTAAAATTTTCCAATTGGTTGTATAGGCTGCATAGATCTCACATATTCCACTATACTACAATATGGCAGAACAACTAATTTCTTTTATAAGTTTTGTCTGAAAATCCTGAGTGAACAACTAGAAAAATTCTGGATGCAGAGAAAATAATTTTGCATAAGCATGATATTGTTGGACCATATCTGCCTTGCATTCTGGTCTGGTAGCATTTTGTATAAGGGTGGATGTAAGGGTGAAGGCAGGAGAGAATAAGGTTCTGAACAGCACAGGAGGTCATCCAGTTGAGTGGGGAAGGTGAGAAGTTACTCCTGTCAGCTGTTGATGGTGGAGCGGCTTCCAGTCGCAGCCATTCTGTGATTCTGTGATAAATGTACACATTTCTTCAAGCTGTGTAATCCAAAATATATCCTGATATATCCATATTCTTTCTGAAAATGGATACGTAAACATACATATTAATAAGAAGAGTATTTGATACCTACCTATCACGGGTGCCAGAAATGTTTCCAATTAACCACTTTTTTGGAGTATGGTTTGTCAGAGTAAATTCTGTGAAAAACACTTTTCTCTAAATACTTTGAAAAACACTAATAAATTGTATTGGAGAGGTGGGAATTTAATCATTCTGATGTTTCAACAAGAGAATTTTTTCCATTCATCATGTTCATAGAAACTGACTTTTTTAGTTTTTAATGAATGATTTTATTGGCTAAGCCTAGTTTCTAACCTTTTTTGTGACTTCCTGATTTGTTTTTTCATAAAGAAGGCTGCCAGCTCCTTCCCTGTGACAATGCAGGGAGTGTGGGTGGGGTACACAGAGGCTCTCTGCTAGGAAGGATGGCTGGATTCCTGGAATCCTGCTCTGGAGGGAAGTGAGCAAGCAGAGGATGGCAGGTTGTGAGGAGGAGGATTTTGCTGGAGTGTGTACTTTGTTTTGATTCAGTTGTGTGCTGATTAAAGTTAACAAAAGTGTAAGATGGAGGTCATACCCAGCTAATGGATTGAGTTCCATGAATTAACTGACAAAGAGCAGTACTTTTTGTTGTTGTTGTTGTTTGGATGACTGCATGGCAAATGCATTTCTTCAGATAACTGCCTCTGGTTTCCATGGTGATCTTACTTCTGCTTGTTAAAGGTATTTTTAAGACTCCTTCACATTATTTGAAGTATTGTTAAAAGCTAGTACTTCAGGACTATCTCAGCTGTTGATGCCTGCATCAACATGTTGCATCTGTCAGTGAAATTCAAGGAGTAGAAATTGGAAGAGAAGCAAAAGTAATTTTTGCTGTTTTGAATCAGACTAATGTCCTCTGATGACATTTCATGGTTAAAGAATGTTACTGTTTGCAGATTCAGTAAATTTGAACCACAATAAAGGCTAGAAGGATTTCTGGGCAGCATGCTGATGAACCATTGTATTTACTTTCTCAGTGTACCGTGCAACTTAATGTACAGTGTGGCTGCTTATCTATGATGTTTCTCAAATAAATAAATCAGTAGGGAATGACTGGAAACAACCATCTTTTCTATTTCATACAATAGAGTTGGTATATAGTATCTGGAGATTATTGAATGTTGATAGTTATGATAATAATAGGATAAAATGAACTCTGACTTGGCAGGCTTTAAACATGTTTCTAATGTGAAAAGAGCTGCTTCTTATGCAGTGGTTACCTTTAATATTTCACATTTTTTTTACTTGGAGAAGTGGTCAAAGGCACAGATGAGCTCCTTATGGGGAGCAGCTGGGGTCACTTGGTTTGTTCAGCTTGGAGAGAAGGCAGAGGGGTGGCCTCATTTCAGTCTACACCTTCGTCCAGGGAGGCAGCAGAATGGGAGGTGCTGATCTCTGGTGACCAGCAATGGGACATTAGGAAATGGAATCAAGGTGCATCAGGAGAAGCTCAGATGAGACATTAGGAAGAGGTTCTTCACTGAGAGGCTGATTGGTCACTGGAACAGGCTCCTCAGAGAAGTGGTCACAGCACCAACCCTAACAAGGTTAGGGAGTGTCTGGATGATGCTCTTAGTCATAGGGTTTAGTTGTAGGCAGTCTTGAGGGAGCCAGTGAACCTCACTGGGCCCCCTCCAGCTTTAGCTATTCTATTATAAGCTTGATTTTTATGTCCTGCTTAGGCAGTCTGTGTACTGAGAAAGTTGTCAAATAATGTCAGGTGTCATAAGAGTTTTATGTAGACACAGCTCACTCTCTGAGAAAGATATGAGCAAAGATATGCTTTTCACTTTTAATTTAAAAACACTTTCTCTGTCTGCATTAGTGGTGGAACTTGGCAGTGTGAGATATGCTTTGTGACGTGATCATTTTAAATGACACTCATGTTCCTGACAGTATTGGCACAGGAAATTGCAAGATGCTGCATTTTTCAGATGCTTGTTCACTCCAGTTTTTCTTGGATGCCTCCCAGCTAACCAGTACAAACCCCATGGGAAGTTTGGATCCAAGGTTTTGTAGCTCTAGACCAGTTACCCAGCAGAAACCCTTCTGAAAGTAACCTATGGTAGAAAATGACAGCTTTGCCCACTGTGAGGATGTGCAACAGCCCAGTACAATTGTAACCTAAGGAGAATAAATTTTTCCCAGGTTCATCAGTGAATGACTAAAACATGGAGAGTGGAAAAGAGCCCCTAGACATTGGGGAAAGATTCAGAGCACAATTGCTTGTTCAGTTGCCTTGTTGCCTGGAACAGTGTTATCCTCTTCCGTGGAAAGGAGTTGCTGTGGAAAATTGAGGACAATGAGATGGGAAATGTTTGCAGTTTTGTTCCAAAGCTTCTTATATTTAATGCCACACAGAGTTTCTGGTGTAATTTTTCCTCTGCTTTGGGATGCACCAAGGGAAATACTTGATTTTAAAGCATCAGCACAAAGATCTACTAGACTATACTGAAGCTGCTCTGGTTCATTAGAGCAGTTTATTTAATATATAAATCATAGCTGCAAATGAAAAAATAATGTTTCCCTGAGGGATATTATTCCCTGAGTAATCTTCCAGTGTCCCAAGTGGACACTTATGCCTGTTTATCCTTTTTTGCCTTTCAGGCTCTAATTTCATTTTATCTTCAAGAGTTTCAAGAGTTCCTTCTCGTCTTTGAACCAATACTTTATTTTGCACTTCATTCTTCCCATTTAACATCAGTCAGAACCAGAGCTAATTTAATTTCCTTGTGACTCTCTGCATAAATGACAATATGACATAATTTGTAGAAGTAATTCAACAGCTGAGAATGTGGAGTCTTGAATGAAGCTCCTCTACAGGACCCTGAAGAGTAGCTCAGTAGTTCTCTAGAGGCTTCTGAAGTATTAATGAGAACACTTCTGATTTCTTTTGGTTTTCCATTCTTCATTTATATTAATTCTAATGAAGCTGAAACTTGCTCAGGAATTAATGTTATAAAATCAATGCAATTGAAACTAGATGAAAGATCTAAATTCATTTAAAACAAACAAACAAAAACACACCAAAAAAAAGCCTGTTTTCTCCCGTCTCCAGGGCATTGTAAAAATATATTCATATTGCTAGAAGCACTTTCTAATAGCTGGAGAGTTGGAGATATTCTTGAAAACAAGTGGTTTGATTAACTGAGTCTCCCCTAGCAACTTAGAAAGCTTTAAATACAACTGATTGAATACTGCCTGAGGAATACACTGTTGAGCACCTGCCAAAACCAGGTGATGATTCTTTTTTTTAAAATACATCAGATAGTAGAGATGTAACTTGATATTTTGTCAGTATCAAAAAGGAATTGATGTAAGACACATGGCACAATATACAGAAAGTTGAATCCCAAATGACATTCAGGTACTACAGGTAGGAGGTCTGTGAGGTAGATTTTAAAATTAATATTGCATGTTTCTGTTGAAACAGCACTTCCTATCAAGAAGCAAAACTAGACTTTCTGCTAGTTCTTGGTACTTGCTACTTGGCATACATATTGGCCATGTGAACAAGAATATGATTTTGCTGGTATTTTACATGGGCAGCCATAGGAAAACTCTAATTGGCACATAAAAGCTTGGGGGGTTTTATTTATTGGAGGAAAAATCAAGGTGAAGATTGATAATGTCAACAAAGAGAAGCGTTGGGGGACTGCAGCTGCTTTTTCATATCTCAGTCAGCAGCTTAAGATGCTGTTTTTTCTCATTATGTCCATTTGTAGGTAACCTACAAAAATGCTAACATATCTGCCACATAAATCAATTACACTTCAACTCAAAAGAACTTCTGGTAAGTGTCAACAATATAGAGTATCCACAACGTGGCTGTTGATATGGTCTGCAGTAAGAACAGTTTAACTTTGCTTGGGGGTGGAAAGCTAAACTCTACTTTGCATGCTGTCCAGAGAATAAATGGAGTTGTCTTGTCAAGCAGTATTTGTATGCTGGTAGCTATGCTTTGACTGATCTGGTGGTACTGCAGAGTAGAGCTTTGGAAGAAATAAAGGAGAAAATATGTCTGTGAAGTCAGGATTGGAAAACTGGGACCAGGTTACATGATGTTGTTAGATGATGTTAGATGAGTATGCCCTCCTCAGCTGTGGTAGCAGAGATCTCTGGCTCCATAGATCAGAGGGCTGAAGCACTTAATCTAGACAGCCTAAAGAAGTTGGGGTTGTTAAGCCTGGAGAAGAAAAGGCTCCAGGGAGACCTCATTGCAACCTTCCAGTACTTCAAGGGGGCTGCAAGAGAGCTGGCTGGAAAGGAATTTTTTTACAAGAGCATGTAGTGATAGGACAAAGGGAAATTTAAGCTGAAAAAGGGTAGGTTTAGTTTAGATATTAGCAAGAAATTCTTTACTGTGAGGGTGGTGAGGCACTGGAACAGGTTGCCCACAGACACTGTGGATGCCTCTTCCCTGGATGTGTTCAAGGCCAAGTTAAATGTCACTTTGAGCAACCTGGTCTAGTGGAAGTTGTCCCTGCCCATGACAGGGGGATTGGAACAAGATGATCTTTAAGGTCCCTTCCAACCCAAACTATTCTATGATTCTGTGATCTTTCTAAAGACAGGTTTTTAAAGGAGAGAAAATTCTGTGAGTTTTATGGTATCTTGATATGCATTAGAAAGGGCCCATGCTGTAAGAATAGATCACTTAATTTGTGCTTACTCTTGTGCTGTTGCTGTGTAAGACAGAATCATAGGGAAATTTCTGATGGAGAACTCGTGTCTGTCATTTCTTTCTGAGATTTGGATGGAATGCAATGATAAGGGAAAAATACTGTCATAGCTGATTCTGTTTATTTTCTGTACTTCCGTTTCACTGCTATCCATGCACCCTGTTCGAAACAAGTGTGTAGAGCTTGAATATCTGAATCAGCAGGTTGCATTCTGTGTATACTTCTGTGAAGTTATGTGCATCAAGTCTTTTTTTCTGTTCTGCTTGTCCCATTTGTTTTGTTATTATGTACGTAAAGAATGTCTTGGGGGAGGGGGGAAAGGTAGATTTCTTCTGGATGTGACTTTACACAGGCCTGTCTGTGCCATTGAAGAGGTCAGTGAAAAGAAAACCAAGCTGTTGTGATCCACTTACAAACAGATTAAAACTATATACCTATATTTTAATTTTAATTGTATCTGTATTTACTTAGTGAATTTTTATCTTTAAAATGAATTCTGTACTATTTATTAAATATTAATATATATAAATATAATATGAACACTTTAGCCAGATTCTGTATTTGAATACTCAGGATGGACCACTTAATACAGGAATCAACAACATAAGTATGTAAAAATATGGTTTGGATAGTTTTCTTAGGCATTTGCCTCTGAAATCCCCTAATTCATTCATTACTAGAAGCTAGGCAGGGATAGCTGAGGTGTAATTGTTTTTAGCCTTTTGATTCATAAAGCCACTAGCGCTTACAGACTTCCTAATCTGAGCAGCATCATGATCCAAATCACCAATACCTGACAAACGCCAAACAATTATTTTCATTTGCAGTACTACTAGGGAACATTCAAATCTTTTAAGAATATTGTTATTGGGACCTGGGGTTTGTTGTTTGTTTTTCTGTTTTCCTTTCTTTATGCTTCCTATCTCTACTCACAGGTAACATCATGGTGCTGTGGTCAACTTGCAGAACATCGCTACTTAAATCTGTAACAAACCGGTTCATTAAGAATTTGGCCTGCTCGGGGATCTGTGCCAGCCTAGTCTGTGTGCCTTTTGACATTGCTCTTAGTGCCAGTCCACACTGCTGCTGGTGGATCTATTCAATGCTCTTCTGCAGAATTGCCAAGTTTCTTCACAAAGTCTTCTGCTCAGTGACCATCCTTAGTTTTCCAGCCATTGCTCTTGACAGGTAATGGGGAAAATTTGCCATGAGCCTGGATTTTTCTTTCTTCTTTCTCCATTTGTCTTGATAAATGTGGTATCACTGTCTGTAATGCACACCAATGTTGCCTCTGGAACAGCATATCATTTACCCTTCTCCAAGAAAACTTGTGGTCTGCCTCACAAAAAGCACAAACTCCTACCACTTATAATGATAACTGGGAAAAGATAAGTCTGTTATGAAAACTCTGTGAGCTTAAAATTCACAGCAGTACTCCAGTAGTAAGCAAACAATCAACCTCTGAAATTTGAAGTGCATTTATTTTTTTAAATGCACAGAGCATGTTCAGTGGGTCAGCAATGCTTTTGCTCAGGGTTTGCCAACCACAGCTTGTGCAAAGCAAACCCCCACCGTACTGCCAATGGATGGATATATGTAATTTGTGACCAACAGCTTTTTCCAAATATCCAGGGAAAATCTGTTATAAAGGAACTTTAAAAATTATGAGTCTGGCCTTTGAATGTGACATGCGCCTCCATCATGTCTTTTGAAATTTTGAGTGTGTGCAATGTATTGTCTAGTTTAAAAGTAAGTAAATGGTGAAATCTTCAAAATAATATATGCATCAGCCAAAGTGATGTACTGATATAAATTTTCACCACCAAAAAAAAAAAAAAGTGATCTTGACATTTAAATATTCAGTTTTTTCTACAGACAGACCTGCAAAGGCAGAACTTTGGGGAGGCTTTTTGTGTTGGTTTTGTTGTTGTTGTTGTTTTTCTTTTTTTTTTTTTTTTTCCTTTCATAAACAGGTAGTCAATTGGCAACCTAGTTAGGGATTTGGAGCATTATGCTCAGATGGCTCCTGAGAGGTTTCTCATAAGCAGTATGCACACAAAAATAATTACAATTTTTTTCTTTTTTTGACAGATACTACTCTGTTTTATATCCTCTGGAAAGAAAAATATCTGATGCAAAATCCCGAGACCTGGTTATCTATATCTGGGCCCATGCAATAGTGGCCAGCATTCCAGTATTTGCTGTGACCAATGTGTCTGATATTTATGCCATGTCCACTTGCTCTGAATCTTGGAGTTACTCCCTTGGCCACCTGATATATGTCATCATCTATAATATCACCACTGTGATTGTACCGGTGGCTGTGGTATTTCTCTTTATGATTCTTATTCGCAGAGCGCTGAGTGCCAGCCAGAAGAAAAAAGTTATCATAGCTGCATTAAGGACCCCTCAGAATACAGTTTCCATCCCATATGCCTCCCAGCGAGAAGCTGAGCTCCACGTCATGCTGCTTTCCATGGTTATGATATTTATCTTCTGCAGTGTCCCCTATGTGACATTGGTGATTTACCGCACCATACTCAATATTTCAGATATTTCGGTCTTCTTGCTCCTCACTGCTATTTGGTTGCCCAAGGTCTCTTTGCTGGCCAACCCTTTGTTATTTTTGACTGTTAACAAATCAGTCCGGAAATGCTTAGTGGGGACAGTAGTACAGCTGCACCGAAGGTTTAGCAGGAGAAACATTGTCAGCTCGGGTGGTATTGCAGATGATAACCTGGAGCCCAGTGTCCATTCAGGAAGCCAGCTTCTGGAGATGTTTCATATAGGGCAACAACAAATCTTCAAGCCAACGGAAGATGAAGAGAATGAGACCAAATCCATTGGCTCTGGTGACTTTCAACGGAAAGAAATTCCTACCTCCAGTTTAGAGCTAGGACAGACTTCGGTTCACAGGTTCATAATACCACAGACAGCTGCAGACTCTGCAGCTCAGGTGGCCCCAGCTGTGCCCACAGAAGCTGATACAGTAAATGACAAGTATTCCATGCAGTTTGGTTTTGGACCCTTTGAGCTGCCTCCACAATGGCTCTCAGAAAACCGAAACAATAAGAAGCGACTCCTGCCTCCTTTGGGGAATACCCCTGAAGAGCTAATCCAGACAAAACAGCCTAAGTGTAAAGCAGAAAGAAAAGTCAGCAGAAACAATAAAGTCAGTATCTTTCCCAAGGTGGATTCTTAGTAAAAGCAGGAGTTTTAAGTGACAGAGGAAGGTCACTTTCTATTACATGTTTGATCCCATGGATCTTTATTATGTTGAAATTTGCTACAGCCTGATTTTTTTTTGCCAAATATAAGTTAAGCGAACAAAAGAAAAACATATATACAAGTGTTCCTTATTAATATGAAATACTTAATGAAAATAATATATCAAATATATATGGAACTTTGTAGTTTAATTTCTGAAATCCTTATGATGATACTTTATTATTAACTTTTAAAAGAATGACTTACCAATGAATTTGGGAACTCTTTTTATGGCTGAATTATGAAAATATGGCAGTCAGTTTTCTGGGAAATGTTATGTTGTATTAAAATGGACTGGGCATCAAAATAACTTAACAGGAAAGGCCATAGAGAGCAGAAAACATGCAGCATGGTAAGCCCTACTCTCCCACAAATAGACACAGCAAGATTCTACAGATTTCATTAATGAAGTAGGATGGACTATTAAGTGTATTTGTTTTCTGTTACGTGCATTTATTTGATCAGTGTTAAAATTTGCTGGATTTTTTTGCACAAATTAGTTACCAAGCATCTGCCAAAAATCTAAAGTATTTTAAAACCAAAACCACAGTTTTTTGGCTTAAAACCTCCACAAATCCAAGAATACCCAAATTATCCTGTGTGTTAAACCTGAAAAAGACCTCCTTTTATAAAGATCCCACATATATTCTTGTAGTTTTAAGTAAAAACTGGATTGGAGACCATGCAGGACAAATCTTGACTCCAATAAACAAATATGTATGTGCAAAGAATCCTGTGATAAAAGGCCTATACAAATGTCCCTAGAGTGTAATGTATGTATTAAGTAATGAAGGGGTAAGCCTTGAAATAAAAATAGCTGCTAGTGCACTCTGCTGTTTTCTTATGGGAAAGCTAGCAAATTAAAGAAACGGGTGAGAAATGCTAGTGGCCTTTCTTTGAGTGTGACACTCTCAGTTTCTGTGTCTGTCTCTCCCTCTCACACAGGGAGAGACTAACAGAGAGGGATTCTGAATGTTTCAGTGACAACTGAACTGTTGGATGAAGAAGCTGGCAACCGACCTCAAAAGGCCAAGGCTTATTAAGGCTGTTGCTCAATACTGCCAGAGGTAGAGAAGTTTTCCTTCTTTTTTCACAGATACAGATATCAATCCTCCTGCTCCACTTGTCTTGCAGAGCAGACCACCCAGTTCTTGAACACAAGACTTTCAAATCTGGTGCCTAATTCCTGAGTGAGTCAGTCATGCCAACCCTGGTATCAGCTCAGCAGCCTTTCTGTGAGACTTCAGGCATTGTGCTGAAGCTTGCCTCTCTGCATTATCACAGGCATATTGTCTCATTTATACTGAATGTGAACTTTAAACTGTGTCTGTGTTAGGTGACCTAAAACTATTGCAGCCGTGGCATTTTAGTTCTTGTTCAGTTTCAGGTAGTCTTTCATCTGCACTCACTGCACTCACTGTTCTCTCTGTGGGTAGTTTTTTAAAAGCATAATCTCGTAACACCTCTTTGCTCCTTGTGGTTTTCCTGTACTTCAGCCCTTTGCTGCATGCTGAACTTTTATCTGTGATTACTGCCTGTTTGTGAAAGTAGTTTTCTTTAAAGCATACTTTAAAAGGGACAAGGTGAAGAATCTTGACAAATTCACAGTAACTTACTAAATCTAAACAGCTAATCTTAAAAGTGAGAAAAAAAATCTGCTAAAGCAGAATGTACCTTTTCTTTCTGTGACATGTTTGAAAGAAGTCACCAGCTTCTGAATGGGTCCAAGATTATGGATTTCTACAAGACATTAAAAGCAAATGTTTTAATAAAAGTGTATTTAAAGAAACGTGTATAAATAGTGTGTAAAATATGTTTTTCTTCATTTCCTCTTTGATTTCAGTGCATTTCATTTCTTGCTAGTTCAAGAGCTTCTCAGCTTGGGAGTGAGGAACAGTCTTCAAGGGGTCTAGGTGGGTGGTGGGAGCCTGAGCTGCCCTTCTTAGTTACAGAGATGAGAAGACAGACATTCAGCTTTCCTGAAATCAGACAGAAGAAAAATTCCAGAAAAAATTGGTCCTTTTGTGGCAGAGGTGAAGAAGTACTACAGCATGGGGTTTTTTTTTAAGTGCCAATAAAAAGTGATTTAATGGAGTGATTGTTTTTCCAAAACTAGTGAAAGAACAGATGTGATTGAGAAAATCTTGAAAACCTAAAAATCGAAGTAGGAATTATAGTTTCCTTATGAATTTTGGCTGTTTAACATTCATGTCCTGCTTACATATAGATACTACTCAAAATCTCTGTGATTACTGAATGTGGATAGAAGTTTACTCAGATCTGAACTCCTTTGAGGTAAGCAAACTTGGTTTTGTCCTTTTCAACTCTCATGTTGAATGAAACACCATTAATAAATTTAAAGAGTTAAATTGTATAAAATCTTGTGTTATATCTAGAAAGCAAAGGGTTTGTGATGGGTTTTTCCTGTTGAGACAAAAATACCTCTTTCTTTCAAAAAGAATACATGTAAACACTTTATTGTATTTTTAGCAGATTATATCCAAAGACATTAAAATCCTTCAGCAAGAAATTAACTACAGTGGTTTTCCATACCTCAAGAATTACTTGAGAATGTTTTTAGTCCATATTTCAACAATTTATCCATGTGGAAAAAATTAACAAAAGCACATCTTTTTACAGAAAAAAACCCCAACCTGTGTAAAACCCAACCTTTTTAATCTGTGTAAAATGCACAAACCAGCTTCTATGCTAGAATTGCCATCAGAAAACACTAATTCAAGAAACTCTGTGCAAGATGGAACTGACTTGTTTCATTTTTAACTCTATTTAAGACAGAAGTAGCTCATTACTGCAGCAGGATTCATTACTGCTGTCTCTTGGACTGTTGTTCAAATTACTCACCTGGACAAAATGTTTTCCAGTGTCCAACAAGGAAAAAAAAATCAAGTGCTGTTATAAAATCACATTAAAGTTATGCAGAAGTGAGTTATGGAGGTTTTTTTGGTCTTTTTGATTGTTTGTTTGTGGTTGTTTTTAACCACCACAGTATTAAGATAAATGTTTCTTTCTAGATTATTGAAAAACAAAAGTGAAATACAAAGCAAAGCTGTGGGAATTTAAGAAGAAAAAGCCTGGGGTAATTTGGCCAGGGCAGATGGATTTAAAGGCTACATGTTACTATTGGAGAATAAACTTGAAGGTAGGAAAGTTAGAACCCATTATTCTAGCACTTAAGGGAGGAAAATAGAGCTCACATTAAACAAACAAGTAAATAGTTTAAAAAGGATAAAAAGACTACAAGGATAATGTCAATTTATTGCTCTGAGATATCCTTAAAAATATTGTTAAATTCAAAGAAACATCATGTAAAAATTAAAAAAAACCCAAACCCATATGAAATGAAAAACCAAAACTGTCCTTCCATACTAAGTAATGCTATGTTGGTGGAATACTTAAAAACATGTATTTTGCTCTTCTCTATAAGGATAAAGTGGACTTATTTTAAAAGAAAGTATAAGAAATGCCAAATGAAATGCAGTTCCTTAATACACATTTGTTAATGCAGACCAGGGTTTCTCCAGCAGCAGCTCTGCATCCCAAGGTTCCCTATGGCTAAGCATGGTGCACTGGGATGGTGATTTCCTCCAGAAACTCCTTTTTGCACATGACTTGACTAAGCAGTGTGGTAACTTTTTGGCCTCCATTTCTGTAAAACCTTCTACATTTTGCCTGGTTCACTTCCTAAGCCACAGAAGAAGGTCCTTGAGACACTTGCAGGATCACGTATTTTGGGCTGTCTTGCACTTGTTTGGTTGCAAACTCCCAACACACTGCACCCCAGAGCACCGAGAGATTTCAGCACAACACAGTCCATCTTGAGCTCCTGCTTCCCACACTCTGCTCTTGTCCTGCAGCAGAAGGTGTGGCAACGTGGAAGGCAGCTTTGTCAACACAGGAGCTTCTTCAGTGCAAATCAAAGGATCAATACCTGCCTTTAATAAACAATGGAAGATTTACCATTGACTCTGTACTTAGTGTTTTAGTTTGGCCTTACTGTGCTGGATCACTATTGCTGATGGAGCACACTGCAGAACTCTACTCATCCTCACCAAGCGTTTCTGGGAAAATTTCAGTATGGCCCAAAGTTCATGGCTCTTTGCCCTTGACTGGCACATACCAGTCAAAAGATACTAATACATAATCACTTGTCCTTTGCAAGAAAAGAGTCTATTTATTGCCCTAACCTTTAGAAGAATTAATATAGTAAATATTAGCTCTGCTTGTCCTAACCTGAGTTCTGGAGTTGCTACAGTCTATGTTAGAAATATTGCCTTTGGTAAATAAAAGACTTTTCAGGTGAGTACACAGAAAGATATAAAAAATAATCAAAGGTAAATAACTAAAGAGCATTCAAAAAATCTTGATTTTTTCTCCTCCAACATGTATGAGACAATTAAATAAAAGAGTTTTGGTTACCTATTTGTGTATTAAAAGGCTTTTCAGAAGCAGAGCATGAAAGTAAGCAGAAATAATTTGGAACAAGTTCCCTGTATGTCCCCTGTTGTTGGTATTTCTTTTTGATTGGATCAGGAAGAAAAGGATAAATAAATTCTGTTACTATGACAACTGTGTTCTGAGTATCAAGACAGCTTGTCTAAATGTGATTTCATCATGTTATAACCTATCTTTTAGGATGAAAAACACATCTTTGAGTGCTTTTCTTGCTGTCCACTTCCTAGACACGAAGAGCTTTTTCTATTCCAACCTTATTTTTAAAATTTTCATACTTCAAAGAACTATCTAGTTTATCTTGGAACAAATTGACCGGTTCCTGGAAAGGCAAAACAAGAAAGCACATCCTTGATTCTGCTTTTCTTGTTCAAGCTTCACTCTAAGTGCACCTACCACCTATAACAGTATTTGAGATTATGTAATATTTGTTATTAACAAAGTTCAGTCCTTATTGGAGAGGAAGACCTTTATGACCTGATCTACAGGATATGAGGTGAACTCTACAAACCTCTTCATCTCTGGGTCTTCCAGGACATACAGCAGATAAGATCAACTGTGGTTTGAGATATCCTTGCTAAGTCACTCAGTCTCAAGTGTGACAGCCTCATTGGAAAAAATATTGGGGCAATTACACCTGGCTGTTTGCCACACCTCATTATGCATAGCCAATGTAATTTCTTATACAGAAACCCTGCATTTTAGTTTAGGCAGTTCAAAATTGTCCATCCTAGTGTTTTCTCATTGTCATTCCTGGCCTTAGATATCCAACTTGCACATCTAAACATGCATTCCTCTATTTTTTCCCTAAAATCATCATCCGCACCGTCCGGAGAGCAGCACAGGATCCAACCACCACTATGGTATTGCATTAGCCATCACCAGACGTGTTAAAAATTTAACACACCAGAGCTCAGCATGCTTAGGGAGAGGGTAAAACCACACAGGGTTCACCAGCGCATTTGCTCTGTTTTCAGTTCTTAACTGTGAACCACATTGCCTTGTTACTGCACTAAGTACAGGAAAAATTGTTCTCTAAGTGGCAGATGTGGCAGGAAAACACCTCACACTGTAAGCACCAATAAAAGCCGTACTGCAGACCGCAATACACAACACCACCAGCTAAGTAAGATTTCTTTCGGCCCAAAAATTTGTCAATCAAAATCTTAATTTGAACGAGATGCATTTTGTTTCTTCATAAGAAACTGTTCCCGGTGAATTTGTGCTGCAAATGAAAACCTCATTTTGGCACACACGGGTGTCAAAGGAAGCGGTTCCTGTTGCTCAGACGGGTGCAGCAGGAGGGGGCTGGAAAAAAGAGGCGGCCTGCAGGCAGCGCTCCTCTCCCAGGACAGAGGGGGCAGAGCCCGGCGGGGACAGGGACAGCTCGGCCACGTCCCGAATCCGGGGAAAGGAGCGGGAACACAGCGGGAACA
>VWZU01013204.1:1253385-1278011 GCA_013397095.1 Sterrhoptilus dennistouni
TCCGCCCGCCTGGTCGTCCCGGCAACGGCGGCGGCGCCCGGTGCTGCCCTCCGGCGGTAAGGCCGGGCTCCTGCCTTCTGCCTGCCTGCCTGCTTCCCTGCCTTCCTGCTTCCCTGCCTTCCTCCTTCCCTGCCTTCCTCCCCTGCCTTCCTCCTTCCCTACCTTCCTGCCTGCCTGCCTTCCTGCTTTCCTCCCTCCCTATCTCCTTCCCTGCCTTCCCCCCTCCCTACCTTCCTACTTGCCTCTCTTCTTGCCTGCTTTCGTGCCTCTCTTACGCTGAAATAAAGACTTGTATTCACTCGAGCCTTCTGAGAATCGCCAGCCCGTGTCATAATGCACTGGGATGTCTAATTCCTGCGAATTCACACAGGTTTGGGGGGTTTTTTTGCAGAGTAACGTGCATGTCTGTGGTTTAAACTCAAAATTAAATAGAGGTTGGGAATGTGAATATTTAGACTGAGGAACTCCCCATTTGAACATAAGCAGCATTTCACTGTTTTAGTTGTGTACAAGATGTGTCTAAAATGCCTCGTACTTTTGTTGATGCTAACTTTGTCAGTCCAATGATTAAAAAAAAAAGAAAAAAAGAAGAGCCATGATAGTTCCCCTGTTGTGAGATTACTTGTAAGATGTATATAATTCAGAGTGTATTTGATAGTAAGCACGTTTGAATAATTTCGTTGACTTGATGATAAAATAGATATTTGTACGTACATTAAAAAGCACATACTTTAGTGGCAAGCTAAACAGGAAAAACCTTGCAACATGGAGTTGCTAGAAAGCATTTGAAACTTACATGATCTATATCTGAAATATTGCAGGGCTTGTAGTGCTTTTATTATGAAGCTGTTAATTTGAAATGTTTTTGCTGTTTTCCCCCCGATTTTAGGTAACGATGGATATTACAAGTGGGAGCTTGGATGAAATTTCAAGGCCTACATCTAGCTCAAGAGCTAAGTGTAAATCTTTAAATACATCTATGGAGTTAACACCAGAACTATGTTTGCAAAAGGTAATTTTTCTCTCCTTCAGCAGGTTAAAACCTCCATGCCTAATTCTTCATGGTAGAATGCTGAAGAAGTAATATTCAGCTTTTTTAGTTTCATATGTACCCTAGCCTGGCAATCCCAAATCTGATAGTCTGGGGATTGATGAGTTTGAGAATTTGTGCGAAATCTAAGAAAGAGAGCTCTTTCTTAGTATCAGTATCAGGCCTGGAAATAGTTCTTTTATTTAAGAAGTACACTGCAGTATTGTACAGAGTTGTTGTCCTTTGTGATAGCATGTGAGTATTGTGATTATCTTGTTCACCCAAAACATTCCTGTTTTCATGGTGGCAATAATTTACATTTCCTAGGTTGATTCACCTGTCAGTTTGACTGATGGTTATCAGAGAGGCAGTCTAGAAGATTGCTGTCCAGCAGGAAACAAAGGTGATGACAGAGATACATCTGATGTCCAGGAAGTAAGAACAGATCAAGCAGTGGAGAATACGACCATCTCTCTTCAGAAGTGTCTGTGGAATCCTGATGAGTTGTCAGGTGGGAATGACTAAAACCCTCTTGTGTTGTGACTAGACCAAATATCAAGTTTTTATAGTTCAGGTAAAATTCTACTGATGGATGGAATAGAGGTTGCAAATAGGCAAAATTCTGGAAAAGAAGATGTCAGAATCCATACCTTCACTTCACTATTTGAAATCCACCTTTGAAAGAAATGTGTTATTACTGTCAGTGCAGTACAGTAAATTTCTTGTGGCATCATAAGCTGTGATCTGGCTTAAAAGATCAGGAAAACCCATTCGTGTGTGTTCCATGGAATCATGTTAGAAAGTGTTTTCATTAAGATGTTTTTATCAAGCTTTTCAGAGTAATCACGATCACTTGTTAGAAACATTGTATCCTAATAGTAGTCCACCTGTCCAAAAGCCTGGAATTTATGATTACAATTACAGTATTTAATGACTGAACAATGTTAATGCTAATAAAATACTTTAAATATAAGTATGCAGTGTATAACTTTAATTGAAGCACTTGCAGAAGTGTTTAATGGCGTTCTTCTGTCATTCTGTAAAGGGTAATGGATTAATTTTCTTGGGTGTCTGTCTGTTTACAAATAGAGATGCCAAGGCCAGTAAGTGAAGCAGATTTTGGATACCATCTTGAAATTTAGTTAAGATTTCATGACAGAACTGGGGCCAAAAGAAATCTCTTGATTCCTGCTCCTGTTTTTAACATGAGTTCTGGTGTACTAGGACATAATATTTTTAAAACTAATTCACTGCAAGGGCTCTGTGGTGTTCCCTAATTGACAAAAATGTATGGTTTATTGTGAAAGGCTTTTCCTTGTGTATTTCAGGATATAGCTCTAATTCAGATTCTGGAGATGAAAGCAATGAAACACAAATGTCGAAATTCTGTGAACCTTCCCCAGGACAACCAAGCAATGCAAAATCAGATATTACTTTACAAACTTTGAAATCCTGTGAACCTAACCCAGGAAAACCAGGTAATGGAAAATCAGATAGGACCTTTCACGTGTATGAAATGAGCAGTGCAATAAAACCTTTTCCTTTTCTTATTAATGCTTCTAAGAGAGTTTGTAATGGTTGTGTATTTGTGTGTGTATTATGTAGTTATAAAAGAATATTGTAAGTTGAACGTGTATGTGAATTGTGCTATTCAAGGGGTATTGGATGAATTCTTTATTTAGAGATTGCTTTATTAATGGATATTCATTTTCTTTAATGCTATAATAGAATTTGAGTTTTCCATAGATTCAATCAGTCTAATAAGGCAGAATTCAGTGGTTATCCTATTCAGTGCAGCAATGCTGGTCGCCAAACATGATATTAATAGCTACAGAACAGAAATTGGATAGAACTCAACCTAAAGCTTCACTCAGTAGTTTAAGGTTTATATCAATCTGCTGAGTTCAGGCCAGTTGAAATAAGTACTTCTTTTTTTACCATCTGTCCTTGGGTCCATCTGTACTCTGTAGCTCACTTAGGTTTTTTTAGCTCTCCTCTTGTTGTATCCCTCATCTTTTTGTGGCATAAGGAGACCAGTGCGTCACAGTAAATGCCTGGATCAATGCCTATGTAAAGCATTTGACCTCAACAGATTAGAAAATGAAATAAGAGTGTTGCTGGATTTCAAAATCTGTGGGATTAGGGACAGTGCTTGCTGCAAGTGTTTCCTCTACTCTTAATATGGAAGCCATAAATGAGGACAGAGCATGAGGATGCTATAGGAAGGGGTAAAGCTGAAAGTTATAATTATAATCTGCATATTTTGAGAAAAGAAGGAGACAATATAGAAATCTACTTTAATTAAGTAATGGTAATTTCCATCATGTTTCACAGTTTTTCATTTTTATAGCAACATTTTTCTAGAACCAGTATCAGAATTTGGTTTGGCTAAGAATAAGACTGAAACTTCTCTAATATTTAAAGGATATTACAGAGTCTCTCTTAACCCCAGAATTTTTAATTTCAAAATGTATTCTACTGGTCAGGCTGAAAAAATTGTTTTATATTTTTAAACTCAATGAGTTTTGCTGATACTGTGGCAATGTCACTCTTCCATTATAAATTTGAATCAAATCGCTTGCCTAACATAGGTTAGTTTTCCTCTCCCACACCTCCATATCCAACTGCTACAGCTCAGAGTTTGATTCAGCACACTGTTGCAAAGACTTCTGTATTTTTCTCTCCTACAAACAGATTTAGAAATTAGCATGTGTTTGAGAATGTTGTACTCTTATCTATGGGTATTGCCAAATTACTTTAACTGCTTTTTAGTGTTTGGTTTTTTTGACATGCTTCAAGCTAACATTAAAATTAAATATATTCTCCAGCAGACTCTTCTGACTTGGAATGTTCTGAAGACACAGATATAGATGCTCAGATTCAAGCAGCTATAAAGAAAATGAATAAACTTGACACAATACTTGAAAAACAGCGTTTTAAGGAAAAAGTCGTTAAAAATCAAGGCAAAGAAATGAGGGCAATGCTCTGGGAGGAACTTCAGGTTAGAAGTGTTCTGCTTGTTTTGTGACTGATATATCTTAAAGAATTACTGTATTTCACAGAAGCTTTGTAATTAAATAACTCACAGTTGGCTAACTAAAATTAAGAAATAGATCTTAAAAAGTAAGATTGGATACTTTTTAATGCATATTGGCTGGGCAGGCTTTGAAAGAAGGACATGGTCCTTAAAAATTGATAAGACAAATTACTGAATATACAGGTGTGGTTTACTAGCATAGTATTATGCTTGAATTCACCACTTGCAGGGAGAATAAGGTGTGTCAAGAGGTAATTGCTGTGAACCCAGACTGAAAAGCATTTATTCTGCTCAAGTGGGATCCTTCTTAGGCCCAGGTATTTCAGTACTGTCTGTTATTGAAGAAATTAGAGATGCTGACTGAAGAAGGCATAAGAATGCTACCCACAAATTCCTTTACCCTATCCCTGTCCTGGCCTCTAGCAGTTAAATGCCTTGAAACAAATGAATATTTCCTCTGTGTTACATGAACAGAAATGTGAGTTGCTAAAAAATGGTTGGTTTCACTGAATTTCATAATTTCATTGCATTTGGAACCACATAGACATTATAGAACTTCTTTGTCTGGTGAAGTGGGTCTCCACATAAAAGACAAAGGCTTTAAAGTTTCACCATACTTTTATCATAACTTCAGGAGATATTCAGATAGCCTCAAGAAGGAAATAAAGCAAGAAGAGTAATTTTTAATAGGGTCTGAAGTTCATTAGGTCTGATAGGCAGATGATGTATTTCACTCTAAAAAATTTACTATAAATACCTGGATGTATCTATACATACACAGTTTATTTCTTTTGAATAGTCTATCAGAACCACAGGAAGCCACGAGGAAGTAGAAAACACAAACCAGTTTTTAGCTTTGTTCTCATCATGGCAGGATACAGCTGGTAAGTAAAGAGAAAAAGAATTGTGGAATAGACTATCGTTTTTCTTTTTAGGGAGAGAATAAGGATTTGAGGTCTGAATGGCTTTTGCTTAGCAAAAATCTCAGCTTGAATGTTGGTGGTACATGCATAATAATGGTAGCTAAAATATTTCAATAAATAATAATAAATATTTCAATAAATAAATAATAATGGCAGTTAAAATATTTCAACAAAACTTACTATTTATAATGTAACCTGCTTTTATTTCTATGCTAAAGTTCAGGTTACTAAGGGAAGAAAACAATTTGATACAGGTGATATTTAGAGATTCTCCAGTAGATGTCAGGATATATTAAAGTAACAGTAGACAAGTAAGACTATAGGACTGCTAACTCTTTTATTTCAAAAGTAACTCCTGTAGAGACTGTGTGCATCACGTGGTTTCTGGTGCACTACACTGACAAAAGTACATAGTTTAGATTTGTAATTTTCCTCTAGCTTAATCTTTTCTGTATCATACTAGTGCCTTACTTTTCAGGTCTGATTTATTTATTTCAGGATTTATTTAATTAAACTAATGTCTTGATGTCTGCCCTGGTTGATACTGAAATGGAATACATTTCCTATGTTTTGCTTTTCAGAACTTGAATTTGATAGGGCTTTATTGAGTAAATTATAGATGAGAGCTATTATAGCTTTTAATATAGCTGTGAAATCAAGCACAAGTTCAGGTACAAAATCATTAATAGCTAAAGTGTTCCAAGCATTTCAGGCACAACAAAACCTTCTGACACACTCACAGCAGAAATGTAAATCAGGAGTTAATTGAGCAGCCCTAAATTCATTACCCTATGCTCTGTTTAACAAAATAATTTGTTCAGTTGAGTCTATTACACCTCATTGTTATTGGTTATTGTGTTTTTTTCATTGTGAAAATCACATGTAATTCATGTGGTTCTTTGCAGTATGAGTCCTTTTCTGCAAGTGCTAAGTGTATAGACTGCAACCTACTGCTCTAATTTTTATTTCTAGTTGACACATATGAATACTTCAATTGATTTATTTTTTTCTTTGAGTAACAGAAACAACTAGGATGCTTGAACACTGTTTTTCTAGACTATGACCTTGACCTAAGCCACTTTGAAGTCTAATAATTCATGCACAGGCAGACACCAGCTGTGAAAACCTGAATGCTTTATTCTCATTCAAAGTTTTAGATGACTTGCCACGTGGTGTCTGTAGAGGCATTTGTACTTTAGGGCCTTGGGCTGTATCTTTGAGAACATGATGATTTGTCTTCTATGGGCAGTAGTTCTTAAAAAGAAGAACACAGCCATAAGAAACAGCATACTTTACACTTCCCCCTTCTTTATTTCTTGAGAAATACAGTGCCTATGTCATTTATCCAAGTGAATTTCTTTAGTTTCAAAGTGTGAGGTCTTATAGTATGATACACATGATGCTAGATCTTTAAATACATTTCAATTGGATTTTACTGGAAAAAATTCCTTACAGATCCTCCCCATGATAAAGAAGATGAACCGTGTACTTCAGTATTTAACACACACATGAATCCTGAAGATTATGATGACCATAAAGCCCAAGAAAACCAGGGTAAGCTTTACTAATGGTAGAGTTTGTATTTTTAAAAATGGCAAACAACATGTACAATGGTTACTTAGCAAGGTTACTTACTGGAACAGTGACAGTTCTTACCTTTTTTGCAAATGAAAGAAGAGAGCAACTTTGTGACCTATCAGCAACCTTTACTCAACATGGTAAGAAAATTTTTACTTTTGGGTTTATAAAACCTTTTTTTTTTTTCATTTTAAAAGGAGGAGGTGTGTAACTGATATATTGTAAAATGTATCATTGTATCATTGATTCTTCATGGCAGTTCTTTAAAAACTTACCTTTGCTATTACTTTAAGGTATTGTACTTTTTATTAATAGGCTTTTATTCCAGAAACCATCCAGAAATGACAAGTGGTACTGAATCTAACTGCAACAGTTCTGTGTTTTATTTGTTTTCAGCAGAAGTTATTTGGATTTGTGTCAAACATAAATCTTGAGACAACTTATTTTATATTTTACTGTGCTGATTATTGTAAAGTCAGCACTGCTTTTAGAAATAAGTACTTTCTGGCAAAACTCAAACACCTGCTGCTTCTTTTCGAGACCATGTGTTATCATGCACTGTATAGACATTTCAAATGCTGTTAGTGGTGTAGTGTGTCCAACATGTCGAAATAAATGGAATTGTGCTTGTATGCCTCTGTTCTTTCCCTATTTGAAATTCTAATTTGTGTGGTTAGTAACTTTTCATGTGTGTTGTGATATAAGAATAATAGCTTAAACTGCCATTGCTATCAGTTGCAATTGTTTATTTCTTTGTCAACCACCATGCTATGTAAACAGAAGGAATCAATCTTCCTGGTGACTGGCTAAGATGATGAACACATAAGTGCATTTCTCAAGGCTGAAGCATTGATGGCAGCAATATCTCTGCAGTTTGGAGAATGTGACTGCATGTTTTAATTTTTAACATGGAACTCAGATCCTTTATCATTTTATCACTTGTCTTACTTCCCCAATATGTGACCTTAACTTTGTGGGCTGGAACTTTTAATTTCTCTGCCTTTCTGCCATGTGTTTTCATTCCTCCCTTAAAATAAAGCTTGACCCTTGGTTCCTTTTTCAAATTTTTGGAGTTGTGCTGGAGTGACCTTGAATAACAATGGCAGATTTCATTGCCAGTATTCAGTACAGCACTGACTTCTGGAGCTTCCAGTACAGGTGTGGATGGGAGTTGCTATCACTTGCACTATTTTGGGACGTTCTGCATGTTTCTACTTTGGGAATGCATATGAAGTAGAGATCACTTACAGCCTGTGAGCAATATATTGTTTTAAATGACTTTGGCTATTTCTGCTGGAGGCTTTTGATGTGGTGTCTGAATAGCAAAGAATTACTGTTGTGGTTGCTTTTGGATTTATGTGTCACAGCTGACATAAAGGCAGACCCTGAACAAGGGGAGCTTGTGAAAAAGAATGTATGCACTAGTTTTATGCTATTACTTCAGTCTCATCAAGATTTATACCAAATCTTTGAAATATGTGCCAAACCTTCCAAAACACACATGCAAAATTTCTTTAGCTGCGATCTTTTTTAATTACCTGTGACAGTCTTCAGTGTGTTCTTTGTCTCAGTGATCCATATCTGTCCCTTCTTTACTTCAGTGTTCTGAGATGTTCTGTATGGTAACTTCCTCTCAAAATGCTCTTCTACAGTTAAGTGAAAGATATAGCTTAAAAGTAATGTATCTCTTGCACGTTATGTTGGTGTTTGGTGTGTTCTGCTCATTTCAGGATGCAACTTGTCTTATTTATATTGATTGTTAAATTCCTATATGATCCATTTCCTTGACACATGGTGTTGCCTGGTAATGGTAATGAAAGCTCAGGATGCTTTCAGAGAACAGTTGTGCATTTGAACTGTGAGGGGGTTTCTTGGTCAGATCCAACACCTCGGTTCTTTAAGGTCTGTGTGTAAAGGATGTGGGGAATTTATTTCATATCTCTGGGAATTTGCTTTCATTCTGTTCACACTGAAAAAGAGTTATTTCCATACAGCCTGTCTTCTAGTATCTAACATGTAAAATTCTTTTTTTTTTAGGGAAATAACCCACTCATTTTTCTAATTTCTGCTTTCCAGAAAAGGAAAAAGTACCATGACTGCTTTTGAAGTAGTTCTTGAGATTTAGAAGTTGATTGTATTTGCTTAGACTTGCTATTTAATGTGACAAATACTTGCTGTTCTTAAAGGAATTGTTATTTTAAGCATGGCAAAAGTCTCTGAAAAACAGAATCATGCCTCTTTTTTTGTCATGGATAGAAACCTATTGTTGTTAGAATATCATGTACCTGTTTACTAGATTTACAGCTCTATGATGAGTTTTATTGTCTAACAAAATTTGTTTTATAAGCTGTGTTATAATAATATCAACTATATCATCTGTTTTTCAGCTGTTTTATTTAGAAAAATGTACTTGATATGTCTCCAGATAATTCTGTGGTTTTCAAAAAAATTATTGTCTGGTTTTGTAATGATGAGAAAACTGCAGCGATGATAGGGTTTGAAGGAATGCTGTGGCTTTTAAGGCCACCATGTTTAACATTTTTGAGGTCTGAAATCCAAAAGTATTTTAGCCTTTGTAACACTGAGTGATCTCATGTAATAAAAAATTGAAAATTAAATTAGATTTTAGCAATAGTATGTTTTAAATATAACAATATTATTTACATAAATAATGAAAACATAATGCAAAAAGTTTGTTTGTTGACTCTATATGTCTGCTAAAGGTTTGAATGGGATTGATGTTGTTACAGTTCTTGTTGAATGAGAATAGAAATGATTATAATGTAGCAACTTTTCTTTCTCAAACATCAGATTATCCAAGTGAATTAGAAACAGAAAAATCTGCCGAAAAAACACATAACAAAAATAAAACCAGCCAGCATTTCGTTAAAAAGAACATTGAGGTAAGCAGTAAAGCATAAAACCAATAACATTTTTTTAAATGTTAGCTAGAAATTAGTCTATGAGTACTTTTGAAGACACTTTTCTTTTAAAATCAGGACCTTTTGAAGCTAATTAGGCATAAATGAGAAAATTACCTTTCTGTTAAAATTGCTCTTTATGGCAGAGTACTGTATTAAGCGTTCTCAGCTGGGATGCTCATATTGGTTAGGATAATCCTGCTTCTATGCATTTGATAAAGAATACTGCAAACTGAATTGTTGTGTTTGTGACTGGACATAGCTTTTTTTAAGGGCAATATCCTAAGTCTTTTTAAAAATTTATTTACTGTTAAGTTAAAGGACAATATCCTGTTGCGTAAATAAGGCATAGATATATAGATTGTTGATGTGTAGCCTGGATGGGACCACTCACTCTTTGTCAGAAAATACATCCCTAGATTTTCCTGCTTTTTTTTTTTCCCATGAGGACCTTGTAGGTTCCATGATCTTTAATCTGATGAAAAATATTTGCCTCCTCACTATCTATGTCAAAGACTAAGATAAGATTATAAATTTATTATATGTAGGCTGCTATATTTTTCTTCAGAGTGATAACTTGTATTATGGAAATAAACAAGATTTGGCTGTTAATTTCATAGAGTTTAGAAACTTCGTTTTGGAGGTGTTTGAGTTAGTGGAGTTCTAAAGTATGTGTTTTTTTTCTATTTGTAAATATTTCAGCTAGCAAAGGATTCAGGAAACCAATTTGTTATGCTTGAGGGAGAAAGGAAAAGACTAGCTGAACTATTGAAAGACACAGAAGATGGAACTGAATTGCAGGATCTTGAGGTATGACAAATTTAATCTGTACTCTTCTGTTGTATTTGGCTTGTTTTTACAGTAAATCTAAATTTGATCTTAGTCCTACCATGAAGTACCCTGCTGAGATATGACAGAAAAGATGGAGAGATCCTGTTGAATTTGTCTCCAAAAATGAATTCTCATTGGTTACTTTGTTAATTTTATTAACAGCACAAGCTAAAAAAAGAGAAAAGCTACGCACAGGAGGAAGAAACCTTAGAACTGCACTTGGAGAAAATAACCTATTTGTTTTTTTGCATAAAATGTGAAGTTGTGGAGTATAAATCTGAGTGGTTAGTGCTGTAGGCTCAGGGAGAAAGGCCAGCAACTACTTGCAAAAAACTCCCAACAAGTTTCTTGACGAGTGATAAAGAGACTTCAAAATGCAGCACTTGGGGAAATACACGTTTATGAAGCTTGCATGTCCATTTAGAAAGATAATGTAACATCTTTCTGTGGCTTCCAACTCAGTCTGTCTTAAAAGTAAATAAAGTCTGCTTAAGCATTAGACATCTGTGCTTTAGCATAATACTGTTAAAATGTTTACAATCCGCATACTTCAGTGAATAGTAGGGGCCGAAGTGAGTAAAAATAATCCTCATGGAGAGTAAAAAGAGTGTTTGATTGTTCCATCAATCGCTGTTTCTAGGAGATGGTCTTCAGTTTGATAAATGTCATCATTTAAGGATCTGAAGATGTTTTAAACAACCTTCTGCTAGTAAACAACTTTCTGACCTAGGGAATAGTGGCTTTTAAAAAATAATTTATTTTACTGATTGCAAAAGTATTCTCTCAAAATGTGTAATTACTAGGTTTTTACTTTCTCTTTCAGCTAGTGTCTGTCATAGAATTTAGAGGCATTTATGCAGAGTAGCTAATGTAAATTCCAACTAGCAACATGTACTTTTTTTTTGCATCAATTCTCAAGGCATCAAGGCAATAGAAAAGTGTAATTTCCTAATTTTGTATTTGGCACATGTCACTGTCACGTATCTATAGAGATTTTACTGTTAATATTAGATATGAAGTAAGTCATCTCACAGGACGTGTGGTGTTATTTGTTCTTGATACCATGGACAAGAATGGTAATTTGTAGGTTACTCTAGTCTGTACTAGATCATTTCTTTAAATAAAAAAGCTCCTAACTCTCCTGTCAAAGCAGAGTAAAAGAAAGGATAATAGTTACTTAGACCTGTCTAGTCTAGTGATGGATTCTTCCTCTCCCACATTTGAATTTTATAACGAGTGAGGCATTTCCTGTGGTTACTTCATAACAAAAATCATGAGGAAATTAACAGCTAATGAGTAATCTAGACAACTTCAAGCTGAATAGGTAACTATTCAGCTGATGGCCTCTTTCATCTTATTTTATTCTGACTTTTGAAAAGCTGGTGCAATCACATTGGCTGAAGTAATGTTTTGGAGGCTGTCAACCAAGGCAGATCTGGTTATGCTGTATGAATTCCTCTCTATGGTATAATGTGGATTAGATAACTTCATTTGACTTGTACTACTATATGTGCCAAATATCCAAACAGCACTTCTCACTCTTTGAAAGAATGTTTTATGAGTATTTAAAATATTTTAGAAGTACTCATATTCATGCTAATCTAATTGTCAAAGCTGAAGCTGCAGGGGTATAATTTGTTTCAGATGTTCCACCAAAGCACTGACTGTGCTGTTATAAAAGTATTGTTCTGAGTTAACACACAGGAAACATTGACAGGACAGAAGTTTATTTTCCAAGCAAAGCTATCTTGAAAATACAAAAGAGAATGTGTGAGTCCATTTCATCCTGGAGTAAAATGACTACTGGGGTAATTTGGATATTTGGAGTATGGGATACAGACACTGAGCTGTAGCTAATGAGCCCAGTTACATCTTACCGGACTCCTGTAGAGTAATTTCTGTGTTTTTGCACTGTGATCTTCATTCTCTGATTAGGGGGTGGTTAACATGACACAAATGTAATACCATGCTGGATACTTCTGTTTTGGTGGTCACTGTCTCACCTGAACAGGTGTTTCCACAAAGTTGGCGAGCATCTAAGACATTTATGAATGGCTGTTTTGGAGTCAGCTCAGGTCTGGTCAGGCTCATTAGTTGTGTCTCATCATACTTGTATGAGAAAGCATTAGAAATGATTTTGTTTCATGGAAAGGATGACTTTCTTGACTCTGGTTTTTTTTTTTTTTTTTTTTTTTTTTTTTTTTTTTTGTTGGTTGGTTTTGGTTTTTTTGGTTTTGTTTTTGGTTTTCTACATTTATTATGAAGATAATTTATGACAGGTGTTTGGGATATGCTTATTTTTTCTTTTTGCAACTAGTGTGCTTTAGGGTAATGGAGATGAACTGCAAATGACCTCATAGCAGTGGTATTGTAATTGGAAGCTGATATTTCCTCCTCTTGTATGGATGCAACTGCTCAAATAGCCAGAGGACTAATCTGGAGGCTGGAAACAAATGGTGGACATGAATTTCTTGCAAGACAGATGTTAGAGTCTTAGGGCAAGGTGCTGTTCCTATTCTGGTAGGAAAAAGAAAGGAAACCAGCCATACACTCATGTCCTTCCACGCATCCTTGCTCTTCTAAGGTCCTATCTAGTGTTTCATTGTGGTCAGGACAGAGTTGTAAACTGCTACTCTGGTACCCAGTGAACAGGCCTTGTGCAGACTTGCTTCCCTGAATGTGAGGCAGGGAGGGACAAATTGCTGTGGAGAACCTACATCTGTGGGTATGAGCTCATTTGCTTGGGTTAAGTGGCCTAGCTTACTCATAATATGCAACTGTATGCCGTAGAAGTATATATTCATATGTATTATTCAGGTGTTAATGCTAGTAAGAGGATAATGTCATGTAAATCATGATCAGGAAAAGAACTCTTCTTTCTGTCTCTCCCAGAGTTTCTGTGATAACATACAGGGGCTCTAGAAGGATGGCAGCTACTGACCTCAGAGCAGTTCCTTTGATTTCCTTTGAATACCTTGTTTTTTATTTTGGTGCAAGTGTCACATTGCGTTTCATACCCTCTGTGTGAGATTTGGCTCCAGGCGGTTTCTGCCATCGTATCAACCTCTACAGTTTCATTCCTAGCCAAGTTTTGGTCAGGCTTTCTCACTTTTTGACTCCTTTAACAGATGGAAAGTGGTTGTCCATTTAAATTGCTCCTTGGTTATATTTAAAAGTGATGAATGTATGAATGTCTCTACTTGTTCTGTCCATAGCTGCTCTCAAGTGTGCTAGGGACATGAATATTTGTGAGATTTTAGCTGTATACTGAGATGGATGAAAATGTACATTTTAAGTATAGTTTATCTGAAAAATAAATGCACTTGATATGCAACTGCCCTTAAAGTCTGATTCCTTTGTGAATGAGGCGTATTTTCCATACTTCCAACAGGAGAATGTATCTGTCTGGCAGGCACCGGGAGAAGGGTACACACCTGAACCAATGGAATTTCATCTCCTGAACGAGATAGAAAATAAGCTTCAGCTACTACAATCTGAGGAAGAGTTTCCTGCTCTCTCCAGCTCTAGCTCAAAATGTCCAAGCCGGATATATCAGGTAGGTTATACAGATCAGAGCTCAGCTGCAGATACTTTATTTGTAGTGTTTGTTGAGATCAGTACTGCATATGTCTATGTTTGTATCTTTTGCATTTTTCTTTAGGATCCTGTCTTTATTCATAAAGTCTATGTGTTCAGGAATGAAGTGAGAAATTTTAGCTACAGAAAACAATGGAAAAATAATTTGTTGCTATTTTGAGTCATATTTAATCTGAGAACTGTCTTGTTTTTAGCAGTTGTTGATTCCATACTTCCAAGATAGCTTATGTTCAGAAATTGGTAACTTAAACATTTTTAACTGCATGACGGGTTCATTTTTTCAGCATAGAAACAGATTATCCATGATAGTTCACCCTTGGGAATTAGAATTAGGTTTCTTCTTATCTCAGGATACCAAAAGTGCCTGTTCAGTTATGATCTGAAGGATAAGGCAATCACCGATAAGCAATGTTAAAGATGGTAGAAGACTGAAATTGTGTGTCCCTTGTTTTTAATGGCCTTTGTCTTTTTGCCTTACCAGCAATATTGAGATTGGAAGATTAAGTCAAGGTCTCAGCCTTGAGAAATGATTGTTTAAATTTTGTACTCAGAAGACTCCAATTTATCCCATGCCCTAGTACTGTTACCTCTACTATAATGGGGTTTATAATAAAACCCCCTAATTCTTATTTTGCATTTATTCGCACAAAGCTCATTTACTTCTGTAATATTTTCATTTTATGGATATATCAGAAGTGATATATCAGAGAATATCTGTAAAAATGTTCATTTGCAAAACTGTTTTCAGTTACAAAAAACTATTCAGTGTATGAGAAATGTCTCTGAAGGGCTAAAATACCTGTGGATCTGTTTCTTTTCTCCTTTATTTAAGGGCACTTTAATGTAATTTTTTTATTGCCTTCTTTCTGAATGTGAGAATTTGTTTTACCTCTAGCGGTATTTTCTGTAGCTCAGTTCCAGAGGAGTCACATTTTGATGTTGATCATTCACCAACTGGGATCTAATGTGTGAAAAATCACCTCCCCTGGTTGTTAATCACGTAACAAATGCCCTTGTTACCCTGAACTTGCCAATGGTTGCCTGATATTGTGTTCAGTGTTGCAAGACATTGGGCTTGAAGTTAATGTGAATTACCTGTGATAATGAATGCTCTGTTTGGAAATGTTTGTCCAAGTTATTGTTGTTGCTTCCATTCAGGTAATAGCCCAGAAATACTTGAATAGAAACTTGTCTTTAGGTGTATCCTAATTAAAGAGTAATGTATTATCTTTTATTAGTAATATTAAACCCAACAACCAAAAAAGAGGTAGTTAGTTACCTTTTGTTAGTGAAAAGCAGTTGCCTTTCAGTTTTGTTTTGCAGCGTGTAAAAGGCTTTCAGACATTGTAGTTCTATGATTTTAATTTAGAATTAGCTTAGAGTTGCATATTGTGAAGCTGCACATTCTTTTCTTCCAAGAATTGCATTAGATAGAGCTTTCAAGATGCAGACACTTAATCACTCTTGGCTCAGTGGGAGATGTCCTTTTTGTCACTCATGAATACTTTGACAGGATACAGGAACTATTCTCTCACTCTGAAATCTTTACTAATGGCTTTAATTATCCTGCAATACCATAGCTGAGCTGTAACAGAGGAGCAGACATGTTCATCTTCTTGTGTAAGGAGTCCAGCTGGATTAAGAATACTTTTCCATGAATAATGTTCTCTTTTACATGGAAATGTATTATCATCAGAACTGCATTTTTCTCTGAAATTTCTTTCTTTGCTCTGGTGCCAAATTAGCTAAATATTTAAAAATGTTTCTGTCTTACTTAACATTTTTGGGGAACAATAAATTAAGTTGAATGTAATCCCAAAAGAAATGGGAAAATCATAGGCTGAAGAATATGAAGCGTAAGACTGTGTGTGATGAGTACAGTTATCAGCTTAAAAAGCTGGAAAACTACCTGAAAACTAAAGGAAATGAAGATGGTATTTAAAGAAACAATAATATCTGTAGTCTTGGTTGTCTAAAAGATAATTAATGTGAATAACCATGAGGAATTCTTTCATGACTGATTGGGATTTTAATCAGGAAAATACTCACTTTTCTATTATAGAAGTGGACTACAATTAACACTGTAAGACTAAATAAGTGCTCAGAATTCAGAAGATGCATTAATTTTTCAATTAATGAACTCCTTAATAGCCTACGCTCCATTCCCATGCTTCCCCAAAACAGATGACCTTCACAGACGATACCTGTTTCAGAGCATGGTTAAAAGCAGGTTAATGAACTGATCAGCCCGTTTTATGCCTCAAGATGGTTGTATGACATTCATATACTTAATTAGGTGGGATTTTGCTATTATTTATAAAATTTGGAGAAAAGAGAGCACAACAAGTAATTATAGGTATTTCAAATACTGCATATTTTTCTTTGGCATTATCTTTGTTACAGCTTTGGCTCTTGCTAAGTATTTATTTTCCCTTACATAAAATGTTTAACAGTTTTATTTTCTACAGATCTAAAAATATGAAAAACAAAATAGTCTCAAATGGACTTCTACTATGTACATGTGCTATATAATTGAAACATAACATGTTCTGGAGTATGCAAAACTTTGACAAATGTTTTCCTTGATATAATACTTCATACATTTATTTCATGATAGTTTGAGGAGAATGTTAAAAAATTAGTAACTGGGGAAAAGCCTTGACTTTACTCATATTGTGTGAGTTTCTATAAGTTAATATTCAGGGATAAGAGAAGTGAGGCTGTAAGAACTACTGATGAGAAAGCAGCACGTTAATGCTCCAGAGTGGTCAAATATCAAATAGATTATTATGGATAATTTCAAAAGCAATACAAAATGAAGCAGGCAATATGGTTGTCTGTAACAGGAAAATTTGCTGTCCTTGTGGTACAGCCAACTATTACTGATTGTAAATATATATTCAAAAAAATTTAGTGTATTAAAATCAGTTAATTTTCAGGCAACTAATAGTTTGATTTAAATGTCAGAACTCACAGATTTGCTTGATGTTTAGAAAAAGTTGTTTACAGGTACAGTTTTCGTATAGTGTAGCTGAGGAATTTACTATTGAATTGTGAAGTTTGTTTTTCTTTCCAATTAGGCATGATACTTGGAATTATTTTTGTTATGTGTCTATTAAAATTTCTTGAGCTGCTTTTGAAAGTAAGAATGAACAGAGTATTTTTTTATTCTATGGCTGCTCATGTCCCTTTGGGTTTAATTGATTATCGAGATGGGGGAAGGTTTTTTGCTTAGGCTTTTTTACCTCTGCCACTATTGGATTTTTCTACAGAACCTATAGTTGACAAGAGAAAGCTCTGTTTTGTTTTTTTTTTCTGATTACAACATAACTTCACAGTTTTGCCAATACTTGTCATTCTCAATGAACTCAATTATGTGTGATACTGAAACCTGAATGTGTTTGGGACTGATACACACTTCTGAATCTAGTCCTAAACTATTGAAGGATGTGAGAATGTGTAACCCAAATCTTTAATTTGGGCAACTTACTCCAACTTACAGAGGGTTATTCCTTGTTTACCATACCTAGTCAACAAAAGCTGTTGCCATTTCTGTTCAGTTTTTCCTTTTCCTTTGGCTTAATTGTGATCCCAGTATGGTTAACAGGAGCAAACTTTGGACCAGTCATTTGGACTCCCGTATTCTCAGAACGCTTTTATTGTTGTAGTAGAAATCGAGCCTCCAAGTGTTAGATCTGGAGACTAAGAATTTCCTCTTAAAACACAAAGGGTAAGAATTCTTTTATTGAAATATGTCTTGCCTGATATTAGGCTATTGTATTTGAAAATATACATTATGAAAATTTGCAGAATTTGACATTTGCAGAATTTGATGTTGGCGTATTATTCTAAGCATTTCACTATTTTCTCAGTGGAAATCAAAAGAACCCTCATCTGTCTACGAAGCAATATAAAGTTATGTGGTTAACTTGTATCAATTATTTTCTCAGGAGTCTCTGGGTTATGCAAACAGAAGCCTAGAAACAGTTCCAGGTGAAAAGATTCTGCGGGACAATAAGGAAAAACGTTATCAACAGAATCGTCTGAAAGAAATAGATTATCAGCTGGAATCTCTAGAGAAAAGTCTTGTAAGTTTCCTATTTTTTGTTGTATTTTTCTTCCCTCTTTCTGGGAACATTGGAGTTTATCATTCCATGTGTCTTAAAATAAAATCAAGTTTTTTCACCTTACGTAAATTTCTCAAAGAAATCTCCAAGGAAATATGCAGGCAAAAGTCTCAAGTAATTATTCTTAATCTGGGAAATATTTTTTTTTTTCAGTTGTAATACATACTTATCTTTAGTATAGGGTCTTTCAAAGTCAAAGACATTATCCTCCTCTCTTTTTCCCCAGAGGGACATAGCATAAACAATAATATAGAAACACATCCTAAAAGGATTTTTTAATGGCCAATGTACTTCAGTGTTCTTTGAAGGACCAAGTCTGATGGGAATGTTATATACACTAAGTTATTGTGGTAATCTTTATTATCACTGCATTGAAAGAAAAATAGCATTTTTATGTCTGTGCATTGTAGAAATTTGTTTCTTGTGTGTAGGTGATTTTAGAGTTTTTCACTTAGTAAGAAAAACATAAATATATATGTTTGTTGTGACAGACCAAAAACCCACACCTACCTTTTTCTCTTGGAGGTCTTTATTCAGCGGTAGGCTTTCTCTCCACAATAATCAGAGTTATGAAAATGATTGTTCCTGTTATCACCCTCAAAAAGGGATCTCCAGTGCAGATCAAAAGCTTTGTGATTCAGGTGGCAGCATAACCACAATGATATCATCTCAATTACTTATAGCACCATTGCTATAGTTGCAAAAGCTTCAGCCACTCTCCATAATCAAGGCTTATTCTGGCAGTGCTGGAGTATATATGAACTATGGGAGCAAAGGCTTTGGACAGGGAAACAGTGATTGTTTTAGAGGCTGTTCACTATGTGTGACTACAGTAAAGAAGCATATTTAATTCTTATTTATTCACAGTACCAAAACAATAGTAGAACTTCATTTTAATACACTGTTCCGTTATGTTAAACAGTTAAAAGAGAGAGACAAATGAATAGGGGAAATTTGTGAACTTCAGTATATTGAGTAGGTTAATGGGTAATCAGATAAAGTAAGTCTGCGTATTGTCATATTTTTCTACTCATTGACCTTTTATATCACATTTTGTCACTACTGACCTTGCTCATGAGGCAAGCACAATCTGAGGAAGTGTGTCTGGGGATTGCATGATAGTCTACAGCAGGCCTGGGAAATGCAGTGGGCTGCTGACTCATTCAAATATTTGTGTATAAATGGGTCAGTTCCAAATCTTGGTTGGGTTATAGCAGTTTTGTTTGGTATCAGATTACATGCAGACTCTTTCAATGTACCACCCCTTTTTCCCTGGCTAGATTGTGTGCATTTAAAACTCAAAATTGGTAGACTGTAGTGCAAATTTACACTGTTTATAAATATAGAATGTCACCTGCACCAATGTGTAATGTTGCTGCCTGCTATGCAGCACCTGGCTGGGCTTCTTTAGGGGGACACACTGTCTTCTGCTCAGCTGCTGCTCTGTAGCATGACTGAGATCATGGCATGTGGATGTGAAATATGTGAGTAGTAGGTCCTTTGTGAGATACTTCAGTTGTCAGTGAAGGTAAAGAAGTGTTCAGGTCTGAATGCAAGTACGTTTACTTTCTTATGTGAAAAAAGAAGAGCCTTAAAAAAAAGAGTGTTCTTTTTTTAAATTAAATGCAACACATATAATTTGATATTTTTATTTCTTTAATCAGATTACATATGCAGTTTTATTAGGATGTTGTTTCTATACCAAAGTAATATTTTGGCAAATCTGGTCTCTGCCAAGACATTGCTTGATGAAAAACTAAACCAGAAGCTTGGGTTGAGGAAGGGAGTACATAAGACTGTATGTTTCCAGAGTAATTTAATGATTTCTAGAAATACTGGTTTTTATTCAATAGGTGGCGCTCTTCACTGTGTGTCAGAAGAGGACTGCTGAGGCATGGATCTAGGGGATATTTTGACTGGCAATAAAGTTGTCATTTCTGCTTTATAAGATGCAGGTTGTGAGAGATTTGCCTCTCACTTGTGGCAAGAGTCCATGTATGCAGCTTTTAACATTGTTATTTTTCTAGCTTTCTCAAAAATTGTGTATTTAAAATGCACGTTTTAAAAATTCACATTGCATTTCAATTTCTCCTTTACTCTTTCCTAAACCACTGTAATTTGTGATTTAAAATAATAAATAAATTCTCTGCTCTGAGTCTCTATTCAGAGAGGTGATTTGCCAGCAGTTAGGAGTGTTATTTCTGGATGCATGGTTATACATGATAGTTGTAAAATACAGTATTTTACAAACTTAGTCTCCAAGAGAACTTATGTTAAAATGCATTCTGAGAAGTCCCTTGGGCAAAATATTTTTTGTTTTTGCTTCCTAGGTGGAAATTATAAATAGTTTAAGCAGAATTTAGCTCTGTGTGTTAGGGCATTACTTTCAGTAGATATAAAGGTAACTCTATTAGCTTTTTTTGGTGTGTATGGTAGAATGCTGTATTTTTTCACTACTTTAAAATGGATTATCTAAATTTATTTGTATAATAGTAATGACCTTCTCTTCAAGGGGAACAAATACATTAATCATATTTCTGGAGGAGGCTATTTAATAGGTGCTGGCTTCTGAGATTGTAGCATTTATGGATTCCTCCACTAAAGTTAACCTCATATGCTGTAAGACTTCATGGTCTCAGCTAAATCTGGGAGTAAACTCACAAAACAAAGCCGGAAGATAAAACTTTAATCTAATTTATATTTGATATAAATGCCTAAAATCTACTGAGTATTATACTTGAATTAGTGAAACTAGGGGCTTTGGAATCCGAGTTTCTCCTTTGCTTTGAAAAAATTGTCCCTAGTGAATTAATATACCAAAGAATGTATTGTATGCATTGTTGAAATGCATTATGAAATTTCAATCCAACTAAAATGTATCTGTACCGTGGTATCTGGGCTCTTGCTGAATTTCTTTTAGGTTTCAGTTTGACCTTAGTTCACTTGTTCTTCATTTGAAACCATGTCTGGCTCTCTCTGCATTCTTTCATCTTTCAGTTTCCTGGAAACCACTGAGCTTATCTTTGTTTTGTGGATTGCATTGTTAACTGCTGCTTCAAAAAAATACCCAGTTCAGCTGCCAAATGCGTGTTGCTGAGCATTAATGAAAAGAATTTTATATAGAAAGAATAATAAATGTAGTTATTTTTCAATTGTGGCTTTGTCTCGTTGGCCATTTGTGATAATCCAGTGGCACATTTGATGATGTGTTGAATTTCTTCATGGCAGACAGTAGGTTTAAATGCACATCAAAACAAGCTATTATGTAAGATAGCTTCACCTTTGCTGGCTATACGTGTGTTGATTTGTAATGTATTTCACTGGAAGCTGATTAATTCCTGCCAAAAGTCTACCTACACATTTCTCTTTTGGAGTTTGGTTAAACATATAAAAATCAAAAAAACTTCAAATGCATGTTGGATATATATGCATGTAATAGTGTGTATACACAGATATAAGTATAAATGCCAATTACCTCTCAGCACAACCGAGGTACTGATACCTACTTGAAAAAAAAAGGTGTCCTCTTACTTTTACTAAGTGCTTTTAAAACAGAAGCTAGATAGAATTAAGACCCTAGTCTTAATATTAAATTTATCAGATGAGTGTATACCTCTAGGAATCATTTTTTTCACAAGTTCATGCAATCTTGTGGCCAAATGCATTGTGTGCTTGTTAATTATGAAGGGTTTTTTTAACATCAGGGAGTATTAGGAAAATGCGCATTTGGTTATTGGAATAGCTGAAATTTGCAGAAAGGTGAGCAATTGGTGAGGATGATAAAGAACAAAAATAATAAATGTGACAATGCTGTCAGGAGCTTTGATTATCTTCAGGAGCTTATTCCAAAAAGTGTAATTCTTATCTTTTTGATGCAAAATAAAGTATATTTGTGGGGACATCTCAGGATAAAATTAACTGTTGTTTGGTCCTGGAGGAGGTCTTACATCACTTACATCATTTACTGTTCATCAGGGTGATAATGTTTGTTGTTACACATAATCTTGTTCCAGTTTTTGTCCTGATACTGATTGAATTCAGTGTATCTGATCCTGAGTCTGTACTAGGCAACTTCCAGAAAAGAAGAATAATTTCTTCCTGACCTCTGCCATCGTTCCTTTCTTCACTTTTAAAACCCTACCACATATCTGGAAAGTTATTTGTCAACTAGACAATACTGTAATATGTTGTTGTATTGCAGTCTCTCCAGAAATTAACAACTAATACTTTGAACACAGAAACACAGCCATATTTTTAACTACTCTGTGCACTGGTAGTCATTGTAGACTATAGCAGATAAATAGCAAACATCTTTATTTCATATAGTATTATAGGGTGTCTAGTTTCTAAATAAGCATGTGTTTCTTCATAAAAGTAGAAATTGTTTATTAAAACATTTTCATAACACATAGCACCAAATAAAGGGAAAAAGGACAGCCTATCTAGATAAAGTTGAGATATGCCACTTTCTATGTTATTTTTTCAAAAAGTATGCTTTGAAGGTGCTAAAGTTTCTTGTCAAGCTGTTGTTGAGTTTCAAACAGATCGTGTTTTTTATTCAGGTTTTACAAGACTTCATTCTAGTTATGTGGTTGTACAGAATTGTTTCAGAATGATATGTGGTAGCATTAACCACCTGGGAAAATATGAGTGTGAAAATCTTATTTTCTTCATTTAGCAGCTACTACACATGAGAAGAGAGCATTAAGATTAATAGTAGATTGACAAAATGTATATATTTCACTCATGATTTAAATAAATTTACTGTGTATTGATTGTTTTTCACTGTACTGTGGATAAAAATGAAGTGGCTGCTAGAAGTATCTATAAAAATATTTTAAAACTACATGTTGCAATAATATTCAATAAAAAGAAATAATTTTTGTACACATGTTAAATTTTAAAAACTAAATTATATTAAAACATTGACCAATATTCAACTCTTAATGATGATTCTAGTTTACATGGAAAATTAGGGTATTATTGATGGACTGCATCCGTATAATGGTGATAAATAATATTGCCAGTTGCATCATAAGTATTAGTTTTGTGTTGGTACTATATATGAGAAATCATTGCTGGAATTTGATACCTGTAATGGGACCTGTTTTAAATGTAATGATTTTCTAGGTAAGAATGATCGATTTTTCTGTCAATTCAGTGTACTGATCCTCTTTCCCCCAAAAGATCATTTCCAGTTAAGGCAGCAACTGTGCTGGTTTACAACCCTCTTATATTGTGGTGTTTGCCATCATAAAATAAAAAAGTATCATTGACTGTTCACCCATCTCTAAATTCATGTAGCGTTACTTACAGTCGAGGTTTGGTCTCCTCCCATTTTATGTCTCTAACATGACTTAAGTGTAACTGCACTGCTTTCTTAATTTTGTTTATTTATAAATGGCATTTAACACCATCAAACAGATTATTATTGGAAATGTGCTTCTTCTTAGATGGTGAAAGAGTTCATGAAAACTGACTTGCTTCTGTGCTCTTTTGATATTTGTTCAGTATATCTTTGTCACACTTCTGTCCTCTCTGACCTCTACAGTGTTGTTGTATTTGCCTATTACTTTTTTTACTATGTCATCCATTTTTCTGCCTCCTGACCTCTCTCCTTTTATATGGATATACTAATAACAGGTTTATTTGGGCTTTTCTTTTCTCCTTTCTCTTCCCTGTTTGTACAACATGTAGCATCACATTTCAATGCAATAACTGGTTTCTAGCTGCAGTAATATTGAAGTAATGCCTAAAAATTCTCTAGTTAGTAGGTGTCGACACCATAACATTTTCATCATTGAAGTGTGCATGTCCCTCTGAGGCAAGGAGAAGGTATTTACCTGGTATCACACACCTCTACTGGCAAATGCAGGACTTCCTCGTTCCTTGCTGCAAGTTAGCACTGTTCTTTAATTTCTGTAGGAAAGAAGTATTATTTTTGTTGCCCCACTTGTGCTCTGTACTTTAAGTGAAATAGTCAGGAAAAAGCCCCTGTTTCTCTGCAAATGTTTTTGGGGAAGGCTGTTTCTGCTTTGCCCTAGGATGTCTCATTCAAAATGAGAAATGAAAAACTACAGGGCTGCTGTGGAGAAAACCTTCTGCAACATGTAGTTAGGTGTAATTTATCCTTTGTGAGTGAGTATCTTAATCTTTTGATAGGTAGCATATAAATGCATCTCTACATCTTATAGTTGGTGGCTGTGTGATTTTGAGTCAGTGTTAAATGTCAACATAGAAAATTTTGGCTGTAAAATTTATCTTATACCTGTGTGTGTCTGTATGTCTGCATGTATGAACTGTGTCATAGAGCTTTGGTTTTTTTCTTGAGATGCTTTGGCTTACTAGGCCAGGATGGAAGCATAATCATACAGTATCTCAAAGAGGGAAAGATATAAAACACATAGCAGATGCATAGGTTGGAGATACTCCTGTAAACTGCATGAAAGTATTTGATGGCCACATGGAGTTCCTAGGCTTAAACATTCTTAAATATCCTAGCAATATGTGACTTCTGTAAATATTTGTAATCTTGCTGTTGGCATGTTGTTTATTTCCATTTAGGCTATATAATATTTATAT
>VWZU01013204.1:1278019-1308641 GCA_013397095.1 Sterrhoptilus dennistouni
TTAGGCTATATAATAGTTATATATATATATAAATATATAATATTTTCACCTCTGAAGGCAGTAGTGGTAAACAAAAAGTTATTTTCAGTATGATTCTTAAGAATATAAAAATACCATTGGATTTATAGATAAGAGGGATGCTGCAATTAATGTTTTAAAGCAAACTGATAGCGTAAATCTGATAATCACAGTTTTATGACAAAGCTTAGTTGAGTGGAGTATTTCTGATGGAATTTTGGCTTCTAGGAAGTTCCCTGAGATGACAACAGCAGTATTTCTAGCATGAATGTAGTAATTTTCTTTTCAGAAACTGGGTAATCCTGTTTACAGAGTCAAACAAAGTTGGTTGGAGAAAAAAAAAAAACCTTGAAAGTTTTTTCTCATAAATCTAAACAGTCCAATTACAGATCGTATTCTGTAGTTGTGCTGCACGGCGCAGGTCAGTATCAAAAAATGCTTAGGAGACTGGGATGTCCCCTTTCCAGAAAATCTTCACTTAAAATATTCCCTCTTATTGGAACTAAGGGCATATGAACTTTTGATGGAAAAAATACATAAATGCCCAACATTCTGCTACTGAGTATTTGTACTGGTTGCCAGTTTGGCAGGGTTGGGCACCTTGTGGCTTGTCTCATGCTTAAGTCTGTTTCTTGATGCTGGACTGAGCATTCCTTTGTCTATGGCCTGTGTTTGCTACACATGCTCAGAGCATGCCAATACACCCGAGCAGCCATAGGTACAAAACATGTTAGCAGGCATGATCAAAATTATGCCTCTTTTCTTTCAGAAACACAGCCTGTCTTAGAGGATGCCCCACTTTATTCAACCTCAACAAGTTCATCTCAGTAGCTTTATCTCAATTTTACTTCTGGCAAGAGAGTGACCTAACCCTACAAAATTCTTTTTCTAAGATTTAGAGGAGGAAGGACATAACCTTTCCCGTGGTGCTATTACAATATTCATCCAGGAACAAAGTATTCAGGGGCATAAATTAGAAGGAAATTATTTTTCTGGCCTGGTGATGGGTGGAATATTGAGCACTGGTTGTATCTCTCATGCAAAATGCATAAACAGATTGTTTTATGGGAACTAGGAACTTTATTTTTCTGATGACAGTCCCATCGTTGATCTAGATTAATGGTTTTCTAACACCGTGATTTTTTTTTTTTTTTGTGCTAATGTTTTATTTCAGGGCTGTGATGAAAATTTTTCAGATTTGCCTACATCCTAGCCATTGAGGTCTCCCCTCATAAAAAGGGGAATTAGGCTGAGACTTAGAAATTGCTTTCTGGGCTTGTACTTTTGTAACTATGCAGGGCAAGTATAATTGTCATCACACAAATTGATTGTGTCCATGTAAGAAGCACAGCTTCATGCTTTGTGATAAATACTAACCTTTAACACAGTCCTCGAGTTCTTAAAGAAGCAGGGTTGTAGGATCTTCTCTTTGGTTCTTTTTTCTCTTATCTGGCTGATTTTGGGTTTGATTTCCCCTTAGAGCAGGGTGCTAATAACACCAAGGGTGCGTATTCGATCCCTGTACAGGCCATTCACTTCAGAGCTGGACTTGATCATCCTTGTGGGTCCCTTCCAACTCAGAATATACTGTGATTTCCTTATTTCTTCATTTTGGCACTGTTCTCCTTAGAGATACTGAGAAGCTTACATTGGTACACAACACTGCATGATAATGACCACTTTTTTATGTTCTGCACTACTTATTTATGGAGAAAGGCTTTGTATATTGGGTGTTATCTTTATTTTCAACTGTTCAGGTAGGACCAAAAAAGAAGCCCATTATAATAAGTTGACATTGGAAGACAGAAGATACTGACTGGACTTTGTAAGAAGTGCTTCTTAATATGACCTGTTTTTATTTTTCTATTCTGCCAATTATGCTTAGAGGTGAATAGGTTTATTTGAATTCCTTTTGTAGAAGTTTTGCATTTCTAAATTATTCCTTCAAGAGTATTTGCACTATATATTCATAGGCTCTTCCCCCCCCGCCTTCATTATAATTTAAAGAGTAAACCAATTGTGTAGTTAGTTATATTTCCCAAATGCAAAACTCAGTCAAAATTGAACACATCTCCGTACTAATAATCTCCCTTTGTATGTGCTCTGTCACTGCCCTTTTTTTTAGAACACTTCCCTATTCCTTATGTGGTGCTCCTAATTTTCTGACATGCAGAGAATTCTCCATTACGTTGTGGTTGGATCTAGTTGTTATTCATATCATATAGTCTTTTTTGCCTGGACTATTGGTGTTCTTTGTTTAAAACTATATATTTTTCTTTTGATTGCATTTATCTTCTCTAGTGCCTCAATGCAAAATGTAATTATGCTGTGGTATGTATATGTGTTGAACTCTGAACAATATTTGTTGCTAAGAAGAGTATTTAAATGTTCTGCCTGGTTTCACTTTTTGAGATGTTCATGGAAAAGAAGATTAAAACTGAATAACTGCTTCTATAAACATGAACATGTGGTTGTAGCAGTTCTTTTTTTCTTCGTGGCTGCTTTTCTTTCTGTAAATCAAAGCCTTCCTTCAAAGAAATATCGAGGAAGAGTGGTGTCTCTCAGCAGGGAGTCTACATTATGCAGGAAACAAACGTTTTGTGCCTGTCCTGTGCTATTGGCTTAAATGTAATAGAAGCCTATTAAGAGTGTGCTGGAAGCTTCTGGTTTGTGAGGAGCAGTCTACTGAGGCTTTTTTGTTGAAGCCATGTATATTTGTAATTGCATATAAATTGCATATAAATATAATGTAATTTATACAGTGTAATTGCATATAAATATAATACAGTTTTATATAACAGTTATGTAACAGTTACACAATTTTTTGATATAGGTATACGTGTGTAATTGGGAAAATAATTGGAGTTGTTTATGGTTAGAATTGTCACTCATATACAATAAAACGTCCTGTATTTATTTTCTGTTTTGGATCATTGATTGAGGAAATAAAATCTATTATAGGTACCAACAAGTGTTTTTATTGCTAGTATTTTTAGAGGGAAAGCTAGAAAGCAGTAATGACTTCAAAGTGACCAGCTAAGAATTTTTGATTTAGTAAAGGGGCAAAATAATGGTGATCTTTTTGATATTGTATGCAAAGGAAGGCATTGTAACCTAATTTGTGAGAGAAATTTCTAGTATTAGAGTGATGATGGTCCTTCTTAGAAAGGCATGTCTTTAACCTGAATTTTAATAATAATAATAAATTCAATAATAGTAAATTCGAATTATGTTCATTCAAGAAATGACAGAAGGAAAAACTGTATAGACTGTAGAGATTATGGATTTACTTGTGAAGAAACATTAGAAATACTCATGCATACATTATTCAGATTCTTTATGAATGATACACTTAGACTGTAACCTGTAACATTCTCAAGGTCTATCAGTGTTTCTCCCTTTTTAATCAATCCCCGTCAAACACTTTTTGATTGGAGAAGTGTTAATACTAACCTGTAATACAAGTTCCAATACAGAAATGGCCTTTTAAGTTGTCTTTATATTCTTTGTTTTCAATTATCTGTACTTCCTTATCTGATAGTTTGCTTTTTAAATATTTAAAGTACAATAGTTTTAGTTCTTTTATGAAACTTTTGTACTGTCACTAGGAGTTTCAGGCACAATATATGAAAGCTAAAAAACCAAAACGTAGTATTGGAAACAGAATTGGTAATGTTATCAGGAAACTCAGCTGCAAATTTAGATTCCTGATGTTAATGACATGTTTCTATTTTCATAAAAATGAATAAAGGCAAATTAGACTTAATATGTTTTATTGTTGCATGCTAAAGAAAGCCTTTTTTTTTTGGCCTTTGTTTTTAATTCTAAATGCAAGTGTTGCTTAATAAGAGCATGATCATAGCAGGAAAAGTAATACCTGTATCTTGATTGCTTTTTTACCACGGGTTCATAACGGCACCTAGCTACAGAGTAAAATGAGTGGGCAAATCTTTTAATTAACCTCCGTCATTATACATCATGCCCTCTTCATTAAATAGATGTAACAGGGAGAAAAGCCAGTTGTTTCTAATAATTTTCTAGTGCTTTTGTGGTTTGTATACTTCAGTGTTCTGAGGGTCAGATAGAACTACCAGACCATAAAATCCAGCCAGCGAGAGATCTGGAGCTAAGAGAGCTCAAGGATTTATTAAGTGATGTGAAACTCTATTGTTTTGTGCATGTGTTACATAATTGCTGTCAGTGCAAGGCTGTTAAAATTCCCTGCTAGTAATAACACGAATACCATTTTATAGCTTCAAGAGGAGATAAAAGAAGTTTCTTAGTCAGCACTTCAACAATATCACAGCACATGTCAGTTTTATTATTCTGGGGCCTTCAGTTTTGGCAGATGCTCTCCATTCTGGCTGTGGTGTGGTAATTACCATATAAATTAAGCAGTGAAATAAGCTGAGTGCAGCCTTATCCGTGCTGTCTGTAACCAGGTTGCAAGTATCACAGTGTGAAACAGGCATAATTCAGGCTGATTATTTTTGGAAGGCCACATTTTGAAGTCCTGGACCTTTATCCCAATTCGAGTCAATTTTAAAAGTAAATTGAAGCTGTTTAGTTGCTGTGCAAACAGAAGGATCATTCTTTCTCCACAAGGTACTCTCCATAATAGCATTCCAAGAATTAGTTCAATCCATCCCGGTTTGATTCATAGCCACTAATTATATTTCAGCATGCGTTCTAATGCTTCAAATTATATGTGTCCCTACTTTAATGAGTTGTAACTAGTCCTTAAATGGGGAGCTTTGCACTTTTCTTTTATATCTAACAGGCTTTACTTTGGATTTTATGGGATTAAGCTGCTATGGAAAATCTAGGAAAGTAAGCTGAAATTAGTGGTTTTATTTTGTTTTGTTCTTTCCTGCCCCCCCCTCCTCCCCAAATACAATTAATTCTGCTCATTTGGGAAGCTTTGGAAATTGTTAAATCAAGAGTCCAAATGCAAATTTCTCAGATATTTCTCAGATAGTGGTAAACCAGATATTTTTCTCCATGTGATAAGTAACCACATGTGTCAAGACTGGGCAAAGAAAATAAAATGATGTGGGCGACTGATGCTTTTTAAAATCAGAAAAATTGTGTTGGAAAATAAAAGCCTCAAAAGAAAAATAGTCTATTACATAATTTTTTTTTTTCTTTCTGGTGTTGCATTACAGAAGTCAAAGCATTTTAGAGAACTGAATATGTTATGAATGGTGTAGTGGACACAAAAAACATGGCCAGGGTTTCAGTGGGCGAGTGACAAAGCTGATGATGTAACTGAAATCTTTTGATTTAAATTCTTCTTTTAAATTCAGTGTCATGGAAAGAATAAGAGCAGAAACTCGTGCCATCAGTGTTAGGCTACAGTTAATTGTCTTTTGCTTTACTAGACTATTTTTTCTGTATTAAAATGTGAATCCACAAAACTGCTGCATTAGAGATAACCTCTGATCTTTTAATGAGATGGAAAGTAAAATTTCCGTACTTTTCACCTCTGAGGGATAATGTGAAAAATATTTAAGTTATTAAATTTATTAGAAATATCTTTGCATTCAAATGATACTACAATTCCTATCTTCTCAATTTACAAGTACTTTTGGAATAAAGACTGTTTTCCCTGTTTTGTTGGTTTTCTTCAAGTAGAGAAGATGAATTTCCTTTTACGTTCCTGAAATAACTGACAGTGTAAACAGGGAAGCAAAACTGAAATAATAGGAATTTTAATCTTTAAATATCGGAATTGTATGTAACTATTGTAGAAATAAACATTAATAAACATTGGTGTCAGAACCACTTTACTTCAACTCCTCTTTGGTGTAAGGTATTTCTCTTTTCTGGTCTGGTATGTTGTTTGATTGGGATCCTTTTCCTCTTTTCCTGTGTCCTTCAGGAACCTTTTCTCAACAGCTGATTACTTATTTTTCTAACTGAAAATTTAGGTAGTTTGATGGAGCACTTCAGCGGCCTTTAGGAACAAAGGTGGTATATAAAAATAAGCTCATATTTGAATAGCTTGATTTTGAATTACTAAGGACTTGTACAGTTAAATACTGGGGTAATCTTTCTATAAGTGTATGGAATACATTTTGATACAGTTAAAGAAGATGCACCTCCAATCTACCATCTAGTGGATGGTACTTGACATTAAATGACTGTTTCTCTTTTGAAGATTTCTATTTTTTTCTCATTTTTGTAAACCTTTTCTGAAGATAGTATTGGGTAAACCATTTAAATAAACCCCACATTTTCTGTATGTGTATCTGCTCTATGCATTGTTATTAATTCTTGCTATATAATTACCTTCATTAGGGCTTTGCATTTTCTTAAAAGATTACATGAATTAAGACCAGCCATAATCCCACACAAACTTTTGAGAAGTCACAAAACAGTATGACTGATTGTAGAGATATGTTTGGGCAGAATAATTCTAGTATTGAATGCTGAAGTTACCACTTGGTTTTGATACTCAGACCTTTCAGTAACTGCTTAGTTTGGTAAGACCTTCATGGGAGTATTTTCTGTGCTTGACAGATATCATCTGAGAACACAGGTAAGAGCAGTTAAAAACAGTAATTGGTGCTGAGAGTAGGGGAAGGAAAAAGCTTGGTTAATCAGTAGAGAAGTGTTATGGTTAAAATTTGATAAACTGTTGAGCTTGCTTCATAAGCAAATACACACAACAAAACAACTCCAAGCTACTAATTATATTATACTACATGACTTATTATCTGGATTTTTGCCAGGTAGAAAATGGTTATGCCAAATCTTACTTGTACTTTCACAGTTGACCTCTCAGTAATCCCACAGAGGAGCAAAGAAACCCAAAACTCAACCAAAACCCATGGGAAGTAATATTTTGTGGGGGAAAATGTGCTTAACCATTGTCAAATTTAATATTACTTGTTGGAAAATTTAAATCCACTTCCATCCTTCACTCTTAAAGTTATTAATTCACAACTTTACTTGTCATTCCATTACAAAAATTACTTTAATATAAAAGTAAAATACTTTTTTAATGTAGGTATCTAAGACATTGGAAGAACCTGTCACAGTAACTCCACATCCTGGATTATGTATTTGGATGGAGCTCTTGACTCCTTCTCTACTGTCTTTCAGACTTCCTGTTTGCATTCTGTTTGCTATTATTTGTAGTGTTTTGCTTTGAGTTTCATAGTGTGTGAGTGGACTAACCATGTTAAGCAGGGCAATGTAGATCACAGCCGTTCCTCTTATGTTTAGTTAGTTTTGAATGTGGAACTTTTATAAATTCCATTGAGCAGGCAAATAAAAAATAAAAAAATAAATATATAAAAAATAAATATAATAATAATAAATAAATATAAATAAATAAAAAAATAAATTCCATTGAGCAGAAAATAAAATGCACTGTGAGGACAACAGATTTTAATGTTCAATTTTAATCCTGATTTATAATTTTCTCTCATTTTTGGAACACAGCATGCAGCAAACACTTTCTAATTCAATTTGTTCTTAATATTCTCAATTTAAAACCATTTCTGTGATTTGCCTCACAATTATGTATTTGAAAATATAAACTGCCAGATGATGCAGATTTGCTAATTGCAAATAAATATAAAGTATAAATAAGGCTAAATTAAATAGTGTTGGTGTGTAGTTTTGATACAAGATACCAGAGTCTCATGCAGAAATATTATTTATGTTCTGGTGAAAGCTGGAGAGAACAGTCATGTTGTCTTAATTCATCTCCATGTATCATTAAGCATTACTAGTTTTTGGGTTTTTTTCACTGAAAGGGAAAAAATGTTGCCTGAATAAAACCTACGCTCTTCTTGTGATGTAGACAAAAGGAAACAAAGTAAGGATGGGAATGACTTTCAGCTCTTTGATACAACAAAACTGCTAATGTCTTTAACAGAAGTTTTAGAAGAGTGTAAAAGCTAATACGGTAATATAGTATAAGAACAATATAATGTGCAAGATTATATTCATGGTATAGCAAGCTAAATTTTGGTGATTTTAACAATCTGTCTGGCTTGAACTAGCTAAATATTCTCTACAGGAGAACATTTAAACTACAGTCTAATTAATCATTAATACAATTTTGTGAAATGAATGCCCCCTGCAATGAGTTTGCTTTATCTGCATAGCAGCCAGTTGTCAACCACAGCTGAAAATTGCAAATGCTTTCTGCTCTGAAGAAAAGCATTCAATTTTTGGATACTTGTTATTGCAAGAAAATGCAAGGAAAAAAAATATAGGTACACTTGATTTGAAGTGAAATTGTATGAATGTACTCTAAGTCATTCTTGCACAGCTGTCTAGTTCAAAATGCCTTAAGACAATTCACATGTATTTTGCTGGACTAGTAAGTATTACTTCGGCCCCAAAAATGCAGTCTTCAAACAATTAAACAATAATTAAAAATATGCTCTACTTCTCTAAGTACTGACATAATAATTTTGGAAGTTGGTATTCTTTCAGCCCTTTGAGTTTCCTTTTGTTGAGAAAGGGAAACTCTGCCCAAAATTCTGTGTACTGCCAGATCCTTCACAGAATGCCTGTGTGCAGAAAGCAAAGTGGCTTATGCAGATTGCTCTACTCTGAAGGTTTTAACTGTAGATGCAGTTAGGCAGGTGTCAGGTAAATTTAAAGAGGGAGATTACTTGTAAGTTAGTTTATAAATCCAATTTTTTTTTCTCTCGGTGATTAAGATTTTTTCCCCTGATTAATCTGCTAATTCATATTCTATTAGATCACTGCATCTCTTTCAGATAAGATACATATGAGTACTTAAATTGTTGCAAGATCAATCACTTTAGGAACTCTTGATATTATATAAACAAGTGTACACTGCAAAAAAGGCTACATTCAACTAAATGCAATCCACTTAGTCCTGCATGTGCATTCATGTGCTCTCTGTGAGTGCTGTTTGTGATTGGGTGTCACATTGCCTAAAACATATTAAAAAAGCCCCTCATGCAGTTTCTTAGTTTGTACTTGAAATGCTTAAGGAGTCTGCTGAAGTCTTAAGTCTGTTTAAGGTTCTAAACTAAAGCTAGTCATAATCTATGCTTATGATTGCCTTTAATAAAATTGAAAAGTTTGTTAGACTGATTTTTACTAGTTTACCTTCTGAAAAAGTAGAAAGTAGACAGATATCCTTAACATATCCAGATATGTTATTCTGTATTTTGAGTAGAGGATGAGTAGAGGATAGTTTGGATAAAGGAAGAAGACTTTCATTCTCAGGCCCATCTAATTTCAAGGAATGTCATTTATGTGGTAATTTCCTCCAGCATTTATTTCCTGTCCTAAATCTTGAATGAATCAAACAGAATATATTACCTGTGGCATAGATTTAAAATGCTGTCATCTTGATTTTCTCTTTGCAAGGAGGGAGAATATCCTGATACTGTGCTGCTTCTTAGGTTTTTGTACAACTCTGTAAATAAGTCATTCGGAATTATTGCTTCTTTTGAACATTTTATTTAGATATGAATATATATGCATAATAGTCTTGACAGGTAAACTAGGCAGCTGTTTAATGAGCCATAACATTTATGGCTTTTGGAACAGTGTTTATCATAAATGTTCAAGAGCCATATTCTTTGTTATGTTTTTGTAATGTGACAGAGAAAGAGCAAAATACATATTTAAAAAAGAATATAAAAAATTGAATTAATTTACTTTAAAACTTTACTCTTCTTCCTCTTTGTAGTTATTTTGTGTTTGAGAGCAGTAGCCTTAAAAAAAACTAGTGATAATAGAAACAGTGGTCTTGTATCTCAGACTTTTGTAGTGAACTAATAGTGTAAAAGTTGTTCAAAACATTTGTCTAAACATCACATATATTTTCACTTAACCTAGAAAATATTGGATACATAGTTCTGAAATAAATGGAAATAAATTTTTAAAAAAATGTTTTTCTGCCATATATAGTATGATTTTGACTAAGAAGGTTTGTATAGAATCATTTAGGTTAGAAAAAATCTTTAATGTCATCGAGTCCAGTCCAGGACTGCCAAGTCTACCTCTAAATCCTGTCCCTGCAGTGCCACACCTACACATCATTTAAATACCTCCAGGGGTGATGACTCAAACACTTCTTGGGCAGCCTGTTCCAATGCTCTACCACCCTTCAGTGAAGAAATATCCAATCTAATCCTCCTGTAGTGCAACTTGAGGCCGTTTTCTCTGCTCTGTCACTCATTAAGTGGGACAATGTCCATCTGCCTGCAATTTTCTTTTGAGTGGTTGTAGACAGCAATGAAGTCCCCTCTGAGCTTCCTCTTCTCCAGGCTAAACAAGCCCAGCTCCCCCAGCAGCTCCAAGTAGGACTTGTGCTTCAGATCCTTCTCTCCCTTCATTGTTCTTCTTTGATTCTTAATTACTTTTGTTAACTGGTAAAGTTAGCAGTAAAATAAAATACTATGGTGAGTCATAAGGTGTATTTAGTGTTTGAACACTAGTAATACATAAGTTGTGCAAAGCAGTTGTACGTGCTTAAGGTTGTTCAAGTACAAAGAGGAACTGGCCATTCAAAATATAATACTTGGGTTGAAACAGCAGTACAAGACAGAACACAATGAATGACGTCTTTAGCTCAGTACAGTATCTGTTTTGTACCTTCATTTTTTTTAGAATTAAAACTTAGAAACTAGAAAACCAAGTTGGAAAAGTAACTAAACCCTTTGATGGAAAAAGAGAATATTGGTCAAAGGACTGTTAAAGCTATTACTATATAGACAATGTTAGAAATAGTTTTCATCTTGAGTTACCGTTTTTATTTATTAAAAGTTATCAGGACCCTTCATAAAAAAAATGAAATAATAGGAAATATCTTAGGCGTATTTTCTGTGGAAGAGGAATGTATACACCTGACAAATGTGTCGCTCTTACATTATTGCTTGTAACAGCAGGGTGATAGTTTGGTACAGGGGAATAGTTTGGGTTAGGGTGTCCAAAATGTCAGTAGCTTATCTCTAGCTTTTGGCATCCTTTAATTATGATTATGCTTCATTGGCATATACCTGGACGACAATATTTAATAAAATGGGAAACCTTGCTATAAGTGGGATTTTGTTAGTGTGACAAGTAGACTAAACAGTAAAGGTGATTAAGCGTCAGAAATTCATATCGAATTTCAAAGTGTCTTACTTTAGAGATATGCTATTGAGTTCTCTTTCATATTATACATGAAAGACATATAATATTTCTAGACATAACCATCTCCTCACTTTTGTTTTCAATTGTTTTCCCTCTCCAGAACCAACGTAATAATTCTGTTTAAAATATAGTCAGTGTTTGTGTACTTAGATGCTTCTATGGTGGTGAAGTTTCATAGATGTTTTAATGATATTCTTGCATTTACTGTGAAGGGGTAAATTGAGCGGTTTTGTCATAATTAGATGTACGTGCTTAAGGTTGTTCAAGTACAAAAAGAAGAGTTTACTTATTTAACATTTTATGATCTTGTCAATCTGTCTACACTTAAATTCCTATTATAAAGGTCTGATCCTGCAGGTCCATGCTTGTAATGTAAATGATAAGAAATATCCATGATTTAATTTTTTCCTGTGTTTATTTAGGATGAGGCCTGTAATTTGCATTACTAGAAATTATGAAAATGGCAGAAAAATAGCATGACTAATTATTGTGGCCTATGACTATGAGATGGTTTTAAAAAATAATTCTACAAAATGTCTAAGCCATTTCAGAGATTTCTTAACATGCAAAAATGCATTCTTCTAGGATTACAGTGCAGGTTTCTGCTCAGTGGAATACTTTTTTGTGTTTTCTTTATGGCAATAACAACTATGAACTTCCTCCACTAAAAGGTGGGCAGAAATATGATAGTCCTATCTGTGAAGCTTGACTTCCATGTGGTTTTTGAGTTATTGTTAGATGAGGTTTATACTTGTGTATTCCATTGTGTATGCTTACTTAGATGCTGCCTTGGCAAGTTAGGCCATAGAAACCAGGGCCAAATTTTCAAAACACTGTCGCATCAGTAAACTCTGCATAGCGCACATTGACTGTGTCATTTTCTCATGCAAATTATTCTTTGCATATCTAGTTACTGCTTTTACCATAGTAACATGGAGATTTGCTTTCACAATAGGAAAGTGCCCATTGTGTGCGCATAATAAATTAGATGCATAACTCTGACCATGTGAAAAAGAGTTTTTTGCATGGCCAGATGAGGCATTGCAAGGTAGCTATTACGCCTTGAGATGGCTGGCTGTGAAAAGAGCCAGTGCAAAAAAGGATAGATATTCCTTTTTTCCATCTTGGTAGTTGTCTCTTATAATTTTTTAGAATTGTTTTTAAAACTTTGTTTTGTCTCTTTACTGGTTAGGGAATATTAATCTTCTAATATGTAAATAATATAATTGTTTAAGTGATGATTCAAATGCATGAATTTTGTAAAAAGGAAGAAAACTTTTTTGCTATGATGTATTGTTTGGCTGGATGTGGTTTCTACCTGCACTCTTTAAATGTATTATTACTGATCTACTTAAAGACCAACTATTTTCTACTTTTATGGGAAACAGACGGAATGTCTGGAATTCCACTTACAAAAAGGAATCTGTATCCTGCTGAGTAATAGCAAGACGGTTGTCTTTTTTTCCTAGCTGCAGATGTAAAATTCAATACCCAAAGGCATGCAAAATATTGAAGGTGATTTACTGTTAAGATTTTAATATTGTTCCTTAAATTGCATAGCTATAAGGAGTATATCTGGCTGGAGGATTAATTTCAAGAGAAGTAGCTTAATCTTTTGTTGGAGAAAACTACTTCTTAAAGAAAAAAAGTAATAGATTTAAATGTTTCAATTGTTCATGTTATTCATATTTTTTATTTCATGTATTTGTTGCTGTTTGTAAGCGTTCATTACATGTATGTGTACTTCCTATGACTGTACCCAGTAAAAGTACATGGGGCAACTAAAATTGCAACACATTGTTGAACGTGTTTTGCTTATGTTGATGACAACAGAAACTGGAGATGCTCAGAAATCTGAAAGATATAGCTTTATATATTATGAAATTTAAATACATTGTTCTTAAGACTTAAATATCAGCCATTTCTGAAAACAGCAATAGGCCAAAATGTTGTTTCACTTCCATCAATGTACTGCAGATAAGTAGCACATTTATAATCTTCCTTTATGGGCTGGACATGTATCATTATTTTAAAAAGATGGTAATTTGTATTTAGCCAGAAAAATTCCTGACATTTCTTTCACTGATAACATTTTGTAATTATTTCCTAGTTATCAGCCTGCTTTCTGAGGAAGAGTATTGTAATAAGATGAAGATGTTAGAAATAATAAAAGTAAAGAACCTCAAGCCATTACTCAGTTTGAAGCAGATATGTGGGGATAAAATAGCAATTATCCTGTTTCTTTACTTGTGTGGACTTTGATTTATATGAACTATTTGACTACATTCCCCAAATTTGAAGATTTTAGCAAATCACTGTTATTTTTATAGTAAATTAACTCTTAATTTTCTTCTTCAATAAAATAGTTGGGTTGACAGGTGAAGAAATATAACCAGTTTCTATCTTACTAACATTAAAAATACTTAATTGAACGTCATTTTTATGTTAACAGATACCCAATTTTAAATTTCAAGTCCTAAATAAAGACATTTGAGCACTTGTTTGTGGCAAATAGAAGCAAAAACAAAAAAAAGACTGGGAAGTTGTGTTGTTGACCACTCTTCAGAAGTGCACCATATGAATATGCAATTCTTAAAGTTATTTTTTTAAATTTAGAAGGAAATCGTCAAAAGTTACTTGAAATGTGGATAAGCACAAGAATCTTCACTCTCATTTTTTTCTGTAACCCTCTGGTTGTTGAAATCACAGTGTTAGTTTATTATGGACCCCTAGTAACCTGAAAAAATCCACATCTAGGAAATAGAATTAACAGCTCAGTTGTTTTTTTTTTTGATGTTGGGAGAACTAATTTTTACAAACATCCAGAGTAGAAGTATAGGAGAACAATATTTAAGTTGTGCCAGTTGTATGTCTAAAGTCAAACACTTCATACCTCTGAAGTGAGATGTATACACTCTTTCAAAGGGGGAAATATGATTTTGGGGGCTAGAGATTTTGTTGGTGTAATGAAAGCACAGAGCTCATGCTGAAGCAATTGGAATTCAGTCTCCTAATTAGGTTTTATAAATCTCATTATACAGGGTTAAAATACTTGGTTTCTTGACCTTTTTATTTGTGTAACTGATAATGAAAATTCTGTTGGAACTGACTTAGTCATTTAGACCCCTATATACAGATCAGAACACGTGTACCTGCCTGTTTACCAGTTTGCCTCCTTTTTCTAATTTGACTTATCCTCTTTTGATTGCTTCCATAGATTTTAAGGTTTGACTTTTTAGACTATTTCAAGGAAGTGAATTTATTTTGCTATTTTAATTCTTCCTTTAAACAATATTACTGTGTCCATAAATCGTGCTCAGTAAATTAATATGCTTTAAGTGCAGAAAGAGGAGTACTTTGTAGGTTCCCTTAAATAAAGGACCAGACTTTTGGAGAGAATGCTATCATAATGGAGGGAGAAAAAACTGCAAACAGTCCACCACATTTTCCCTTGACAAGTTCTCTGTGCCTGAGGACACACTCTTACTGAACATTTTAGAAGTCATTCTAGGTATGCAATGTCTATGAGGATGTTGTGGTGGGAATTCACCCAAGAAACAATGACCATACAGGAAGAAATATAACAAACGTAATTATACTAGTGACTCTGCTTATAAAATACAACTTTATCCTGTTACAAGCTTTGTAATACTAGCCAGAGTGAAAGGGAATATGAATACATCTCTGTCCACTTGTCATATTATTTCTTGTTCTATGTACAGAACACCAGTAACAAGAGGCTCAAAGCATTTATTTGGAAGAGAGGAACTGTTAAGGGAACATTCAGCATTTGTACTGTTTTCTGAAAATTTGAATTTTGCTGTTTGTTTTTCACATGAGTTGCCTTTTTAGTGCGAGGTGGTTCAATGTGTGCGTTTTTTCCCTGGGTGATTTCAGGTGGTAATGTAGCAGGACAGTTGACAAGATGTTTGGAGGTGTGGCTGATTAATTGCTCTTAATAGAATTTTGATGCAGACGAACTGTTTTGATTAAGTAGAAAATTGTCTTTCTTCCTTGGTTCTTGTTTCTCAAGTTATGGTTGTGTTATATTCACCACATCAACTTTTGTCTTTTCTGGTATATTCTTTTCCTTTCTTTCCCTGTTTTCCCCATAAAAGAAATGGTCCCTTTTGAGTTGTTATTGAACCATTATGATCATTGCAACCCACTCATCCCTTCATTTTTTATAAAATCTTTTTATCATTATTGCTGTCTCATGCTTTGTGTTTTCTCCTTTAGTTTATGTTGCTTCCTTCTTTGATCCCTGTGTGTTCCTTCTGTTTTCTGTCTCCTGCAAGAAATTTCTGATTTTTAGTCACTGTAGAAACTACTCTTTGTTGAGAAAATAGAGGGGAGAGTATAAGAATCTCTTTTAAGATCTTTTTCTCCTTTTGTTGAAGAGAAGAAGGTAGAATGGGAAATTCTTTTCCCTGCTCTCAGTACCTTCTTAGAAGCACTTTTTCCCCTACTAGGGAAAATATGTAAAGCTTTTAAATTCAGGAAGCTTTTAGTTGCCATAAGTAAGACTGGATTCAAAACCAGGTGGCAGAGATGAATAGACAATGTCTCTTAACAGTGCTGTGTTGAATTCTACATCACAATACCTACCCTGTTGAGATTCTTTTCTTCATACTGAAATAAGAATGTAAGTAGTGCACAGTGGATCACTCAATAATGCTTTAAGAAATATTAAAAAAAAAAGGTAAACCTATTGTTTTCATATCTTTGTCTCTTTCTTGTCTAAATTCAAACTGTTTTTAATCCTTCAACCCCTGTTGTTTCTTGCATTATTGCTCTCAAAGCACCACACATTGTTATTTCTGCCCAAGTTCCCTTCAATGAGAAAGCGTTGGTCCATTGTCCCTTCTAACCACATATTGTGGGGAAGTGTTGAGAGTGTGAACTACAGAGATATATTTTTGTATTTGGAGTACCACTATGATTATTAATATAGCTGTATTTTTTCTTGTTCTCTTCAGTCTTTATTGCCATGAACATGTAATTGGGTACTGAATTTGGTATTTGTCCTGAATGCTTGCCTCTCTAGAATATGTGACTCCAGGGGAGGAAAATTCTTCTACTGTGACATCAATTAATGGCATTGTGTTGTATAGTAGACATGAATGGCAGAAATCCAGCCAGTCAGAGGAGGCATGTAACTTCAGGTTCTTTTGTTGTAATATTCAGAGTTGGTTTAAGCTGGATACAAAGCTTTGATTAGTGCATAAAATCCTGTCACTTTGAAAAACATACTTTAGCTACTGACTAAAGATGGAAGAGGATATGGATGATTTATTGAGATTTTACTTAGTCATGGGATTCATAACTTGGATAACAATTTCCGTGGAATAAGATGAAATGGGAAGCATTATTTACAGAGATGTTTGTAAAGTACAGGTGTGTATAAAGTACAGTTCCTGTTCAAGTTTGAAGGTGATACCAGATAGGGGGAGGGCAGAGAGCGTGATGCAACTCTTAGCTCTGTACACTTGAGAGCAGAGCTGCTGTCCAGAGAAACTTCAGCAAGCTGGGGAAATGGGCCAACAGAAACTTTATGAAATTCAGCAAGGGTAAAAGCAAAGCCCTTCACCTGGGAAAGAGGAACTGCCAACAACAGTTCTGGGGACCTGCAGGCTGGGAAGAAGTTCCACTGAAAAGTACCTGGGCTTCCTGGTGTATGGGGGAGGGTCTAGTTGCATGGGAGCCAGCAATGTGCCTTGGCAGCAGAGCAGGCCAACAGCATCTTGGACAATATTTACAGGAGCAGAGGCTCCACATGACTACTTAGTATTCTATTGTTTATTATTATATATCCTAATGTCCTATCATTTTTTTGTATTTATAAACAATGAGCCCATTGTCTGCTACCATTTCTCTTACTGTCCGTTTTACAGATTTTCGCTTTTTCAGCTTTGGGCATATTTCTTTTCTTTGTGAGGGCAAACTTGTATATATGTGAAATGCATTACTTCATCTCAGCATCTTGACTGGAAGTAGGGAATTCTTCACATGAAATTATTGTCCTTCTCGCAGGAATAATTCCTATTGTTCTAAAAATCTATATCTTAAATGAAGGGAAAAAGATGTGCTTACATAATGTTAGTCCATTTTGAAAAGAAAAAGCCTAATGTTTGGATGCCTAATAGCATGTCCATCTCTTAATAGAGTAGGTGCTGAGGAATGCTACAAGGTTCCGTCAGTGCTTTTCATAAACAGGAAGGATTGTACAGGTATTTAAAATCTGTAGTGAGTATTCTCCGATTATAATCAATTCCTATTTTATTTAAACTCAAATCAAGCTTGCTAGTTGGCAGCTACTGTGTATCAGGCTGGAGCATTATGAAGGTGAAAATATATCTAGTAAATAGGAACGAGGTTATAGGACTGGCTTTCCTCATGTCACTGCATTTGTAGGTTTAACAACGTCTTTTAAATATAAAGATTCACCCCTTCCTTTCAATTTTTTAATACTGATAAGCCCTACTGACCTCTATCTTGCTTAAGCTTAATGCCTGGAACTTTTAAATCATTTTAACTGTCACTTATGACATTTAAGAAAAAATCCAAACCAGCCAGTAAACGTAACCCTTCACAGATGTTATCAGGGTTATAGCACATTTGTTTTAATAAAGCACAGTAACAGCTTTGTTGGAGGAAATGAGAGAAAATATGTCTTCCAGAGAAAATATGGGAAGAATTTAAAGAGAAAGAATATTTGGGCATATTAGGAGGTAAATTTAAAACCTATATGCTTAAAGTGCTGAGGGATCTCTCTAGCACAGTTATTAAACTCCCCAGTTTTAGATCTAATTCTTGATGAGGCTGATTGTGCTATAGAACTCCCATGTCTGTAGAACAGGAGGAAAGTAGGGTTTTTTTATTCAAAAAGCCACCTGAATTGTGAAATAGAAGTTAATCAGATCTCTCTTGTACAAATTCTGAGTGGAATCTGGTTCTGCTTTTCTAGCATGCAAGATTGATGCCTAACAAAGTTATGGAGGAAATCATGTTGAGTGTGATCACACAACAACCAGGGATCAGAGCCCACCAGCGGTGGTTTAGGAAAGGCAGGTTCTGCCTGATCAACTTGATCCTTTTGTGACCAGGTGACCCCCCTGGCGGATGAGGGAAAGGCTGTGGATGTAGCTGTCTGACTTCAGTAAAGCCTTTGACACTGTCTCCCATGGCCTTCTTCTGGAACCAAGTGCCAGGTCCTGCAGTTTGCCCACAATAACCCATGCAGGCTGGAGGAAGAGTGGCTGGAAAGCTGCCCAGTGGAAAAGTGTCTGGGAAGGTTGGTCAAGAGCCGGCTGAACATAATCCAGCTGGAGGGCCAGTGGCATTCTGGCCTGTATCAAAAGTAGTGTAGCCAGCAGGACTAGGGGAATTCTCCCCCTTTACTCAGCACTGGTGAGGGCACGCCTTGAGTGCTGTGTCTGGTTCTGGGCCCTTCAGTTCAGGAGGGACATTGAGGTGCTGGAGTGTGTCCAAGGAAGGGTAGCAAAGAGGTGGGGTACTGTAAATGGGGTATAGCCTTTTCCAAGTCAGGCCAAAGAATCAGAAGAGAAAAGTATTGTATACATGTTAAAAACTTAGAAGAATCTGGAGTTATTGAATGAATTATTAAGGTCTGAAGGGAAAGTAAGATGGAGTCAAAATGAGCAGATCACCACAGAAGAGCAATAAATGTATGCATAATTTTGTAAGCAGTTAACAAAGCAATCTAGGATTTGATGGTGTGACAAAATGTTTAATTACCCAGATATCCTTTGAGAAAGGTATAATAGAGTAAGTTTAACAAGCATTCACTGGTGGCGTTTTTCCTTTTAGCAATGTCATAGTGTTTTGGTTTTTTCTTTTTTTAAAAGGAAAATGAAAGCAACTTGCTGGAAAGTTTCTATAGATGTAGTTTTAAATAGTGAGAAACCAGCTAGAAATGGCTAAGTGAAAGGCAACTTGATTGATGTGACAGTGAAATGATAGCACTCACAATGTTTAGTAAAGAAAACAAAATAGAAAGAGTGGATGTCAAGAAGCAGACTCTGAGAACTAATAGGACTAAACTTCTCAAGGGAATAAGGATTGAAGGGAAAGCTTTTTAAAAAACAACAAACCTCCCACCCCCCCCAAACATTCAAACTCATTTTAAAAGGGAAAGGTCAGAAGTGAAGGTAATCCAGTTGCAAAAGAAGGCTTGGAACTAATTTGTTGATTTCAAATACTAATTTGTTGATTTCAAGTATATGAAAAAGGAAAATAATATTGCATTTGTAAGGTAATATGGATAAATATAAAAGTCTCAGGTTAGAGAGAGAATTTCCTAAAGGCTCATAGGCTCTGAAATGAGCAAAGTATGTCAAAGGAAGAAATATTTTATGTTAGAAAATCCTTCTACTAAGAGGAAAAGCCTGTTTTAAGTCATACTAGAGACAAAGTTCTTAATTTTTAAATTTGCTTTTTACATTACACTTTGCTAAAAAAATTGGATACAAGTGCTAACCTTACTATTTCTAATATCAGTGAACTAGCATCTCTATCCAGAGCAAAAAATCCCCCTAATTGTAAGATAGACTCTCTGCATAGACTGAGTGTTTTCAAATTATCTGGTTGATGGACTTCATCTTAAATTACTGCAAGAAGAAATCTCAGAAATATTCTTAGTCAAAATTAAAAATGGCCACAGGAGTGGATACTGAGAGACTGCAAATGGGAAAAAAAGTTCTTATTTTTAAAAATAAGGAAAAAAATAACAAGGATGAAGCAGCAAACATATTTGTCAAGAAAAGTAGTATCACAAAAAAGGACTTCTTCCTATGCCAGTATAGCAGAGGCCATTTAGATAGAAGCAGTAGATTGAAGGTGAGTTCAAGTCAATTTACATGTGCAGGCTAGAAACATTAAATGTTCATTGTGGAAAAGTCAGTGAAACATGACTGTGACAGGATTTTTCTTTGGCTCAGTTTTATTTTGAATTTTCATATGACCTGGAAATTGAACAGTATGCTTATTAATTTTTTGGTAGCATGAAGTTGACAGATGTGTCAATATCTTAAAAAAGTGAGTATTGTATAAAAATGGTCCAAAAATAGTTAGGATGCAGTTCATCAAGGTGCTGTGATTAGAAATAACAGCTCAAATACAAAGGACAAAACCTGTTTAGGCAGAAGGTTTCTCAGGTTTATGGCGGATCCCGAACTGCCTGAGTAATGTTGCAAAAACTGTGACCCATTATATTGTGATATATAAAAAGGATATATTTCTGTTCTGTGGAAGTTTGTTAGGTCTCGGTTAGAATCCCATATTCTGTTGTGCAAACCTTAGTAAGAGATCCATGGACTGTTTGGTGAGAGAACATCAAATGATGTCTAGATGCTTAGATTACAGACCTAGAAAGTAACTACACCAATATGGAAAGACTTGAGGTGAGTAGGAATGAATGGGAGAACTCTTGGGAGGATGTGGTGGCAGTCTTCAAGTATGCACTTCTGCAAAGTGGAATGAACAAAATGGTTTCTGTAGTGAAAAGACAAAAGAGAAATTATGCTTTGCTTGAAGAAAAGAGAAAGAAAAAAGCAGATTTGATATTAAGAAAACAATAAATAGCTTGATTTTTTAAGTAACCTGTATCCATCAGGGGCATGAAAAGAGATTAGACAAAAGCTGAACTGGAAATGGTATGAGGCTATTAATTAAATATCTCTAGAGGGCTTGGAATAGGAGATTTTTCAAAGTCTCTTCTAGGTGATTTTTCATGTTGCTTTTCAAAATGTCTGATTTTCTATATAGGCAAGAGGAGATGTCACAGAATTTCATAAAAGAGCTAGATGCAGTGACAGACAGCAGTAACAGGGAAACTGCAGTCTTCAAAAGAATTGGTTATTGCAGGACCTAGAGTGAATATGTTGAATAAGACATCATGGGGAGGGTGCAGTTTCCTTAGATTATCAATACATCTGTACCTGTGAAATGCTGAATACAAACTATGTTTTATCTGAAGGCAGTCCAGTATCAGTCATCTGTGAAATGCCTGTGAAACATCCTCAGTTAGTAGAGAATTGAGATAAGCATTCAGTCATGAAAAGAAGGTAGATGAACAGGTACTGTGTAGTGTAATTTATTTTTTGTTGTATATTAACAGTGTATATAACATTGCCAAGTAAATGTTTTCTTTGATGTATTTTATATTTTATTCCATTTTAATTCTGTTTATTTGAAAGCAATAAGTATGGATTTGATTCTTCAAGCAGTCATGAAACCTCAATAAAAGTTAAAAGTGCTCTGCATCTCAGGTTGTGCAGTGTTAACCTGAGACCTGGAACTGTTTTCATAATCTGAACACCTTATTGTTACAGAGCGAATCACTTAGGAAAATTTTAACTCTGGTACAGAAGAGTATTTCCCCTGTCATTACATCCAATTAAATTCAATTGTTGGTCTGCTGAGGGACATCTAGTAAATTTCTCATTGTCAAAGAAAACTCATAGACTTAGTAATCAGCGAAGCAAGCTTCTCATTTTTTATACTAATATTTGAAAAAGGAGATAGGAAGAGAAGCAAAAGTGGCAATGAAGAAGTTGATTGAGTATTAGTTTTAATTATAGTTTCATGAATAAAGTAATAGTTTTTAGCCAAGACTGACAGGCCTAAAATAATCTTTGAGCTCTGTGATTCATTTGAATTTCGTGATGGGATATAGCAAGTGTCAATTTCGTTTTATTGCGCAGATGTTGTATGTCTAGACTCTCATACAAAAAAACTCTGGAGTTTTTCCTAACTTGCAATCTGGGGCTTGTTCTTTGTGGCTGAATAAAGAAACACTGTGGACAGGAGGAGGTTGTGGCTCTTAAGTCACTTGCCTTTATGCTGTGGGAACAGACATGATATTTAGCACAAGTCCAGTACGTGCTTGGGAAAGCAGTTGCCCTTAAAACAATATGGGGAAAAAAAGTATATTTGAGAGTAGTGATCAACAAGACTGGCAGAGAGGACTCCTTGTCCTGAGAGAGGGGAGAGATAAAGCAGAAATATGCAATTTCTGTAGGGGTTAATACAACATTAAAAATTTGAGTAGTGTATCACCTTCTGCCATCTCTCAGTTGACATGGGAAATATGACCGCGGTGGTGGTGCAAGTACTTTTAATGGAGCTGTCCTTAGAATGGATTATACATGCTCTTTGGAGATCAGGAGTAGATTCCACGATACCTGCCCTATGCTGAGTTCTCTGTTGCCGTGGTTTTCCTTCTAACAGCTGTTTTCAAGATAGTTTGTAGATGGTTTCACAAACAGCAGCCATGACATTGGTTGGCAAGCCACGCACAGCTTCAGACTCAGACACTTACTTTATATATTTGACGAAGGAGAGTTATGTGCTAAAAAGCTCTTGGTAAATGTTTGACTTGACAACAAATTCTAGTGTAAAACTCATGAATTTCATCCATTCTTTCATGTTTGACTGTTTTTTCTGAATCTTTGTGTTGTTAGCCATTGTATGAAACCCAGCAACTGGCTGATGATTTTAGCTTTTTTAGAACTGTCAAGTGAACAGTGACTTCAGCAAACCCAGAAGATGATGTCCATGAACAATGTGTTGTTAAACTGTTACGATGATTTACCAAGACTGTTAAAGGAAAATTAATTAACTCGGTGTTAGAAGATGAAATGTGAGATAGCTTTCCTTGTACTTATTGATGGTGGCACATATTGTTTGAGTTTTCTAAGAAAGAGCGTTAAAATCTTGTGTTGGTTAAGAATATTAGATTCCTGGAATTGTGTGAATGTTTTTCAGACGCTCCTTTGTAAGTATTTCAGGGTTATTGAAGTTTAACTAGACTCAGAATGCAATTGGTGGAAACTAGCTCACAAATCATGCTTCATAAGCATTATTTTCATATCTTTTCCTTCAGAAAAAAAAAAGAGATGGGTACAAACTAAAATACAAAATCTTCCTTTAAACATAAGGGGGAAAAAACCCAAACCTCTGAGAGTGATTGAACACTAGTACAGGTGACTAAGAGGTTGTGGAGTCTTCATCCCCAAAGAGATGTAACTGGACTTAGCCTGATCAATCTACTGTAGTTGATTCTGCTTTAAGCAGAGTATTTGGACTAGGCAATCTCCAGAGGTCCCTTCTGATCTCAATTATGCTATGATCCTGTGATTCTATATTTGATAAAATGAGTTTGTGTCTTTGAAGAAATCTGACTAAGTATTTGATACATACTCATACTAGCTTCTTTCAACCAAATTATTTTTCTATTTCTTTTTGATTATTTTATTGGATATACTGTATTTGTTGACTGCTTCATACTAAACAAAACCAGACAAAACCAGTAATTTTAATGTTTATGAAGAAAGGAGGAAATACATTAAAAGCATAAATATGAAGTTTTTGGTTACCATGTGTATGAATACTATGCTTCACATGTTATAACTACAAATTAGTGGTAGTAGCCCTTGACTTTTGGCAAGGCTGGGGTAAGATACATGTCTGAAAGTTTGAAGAGTTGAATTTTGTGCTAGAGGATATAGATGAACTCTCCAGGTCTTGTGATTTACAGGAAGAAAATCCTCTGAAGCAGGGAAATAGAAACAAGTATTTAATACTGCTTTACAAGAATTTCTCTTATATTTAGATGCCAAGGAGAGTGATGAGCAGGAGAATTGAACTACAGTGGACCACCCTGAAGTGGTTTTGAAGCACCTTGTCCCTGAGAAACCCTTTGAACAAGTGAAAATTAAAAAATAGTTTTTTTGAATCCTTTTGCCCTTTACCTTCTGTAGGCTGTGAGTTCCTTGGTACTATTAAAAGATACATCAGATAATCTCACATCTGGATGTTGTCTGTGGCTTTACTCAAACTCCTTGTAGTTCTGTAACAAGAACACTGAAATATGCAGGTGCAAAGAGCCTATCAGTATGCCCTGGCTTTACCTTGTGATATTTTCTGTTGTCTGAAATGTTAACATGCTTGAAATGTAGTGTTCTCATCAGGTAGTGCTGTAGAATATCCAACCTAATCTCCTTCAGAAAGCTACCTTTGGCACTCATCTTTAGCCATGGTGTTAGTATGTTTAGTAATGCTGTAATTTTAATTACAGTCCAGTACTTTTATAGTGCCAGACGTGGTGTGCAATAGATGCTGTGTAGATAGTTGGCAATTGTAGGATATATAGCAGTTAGGATTAAATAGCAATAAAGGAGTCACTGAACTGCACTAATAAATCAGGCATGATTACAATCTGTGTCAATGCATAGGCAGAGATTAGAAGATGTCTGCTGATGAATAGACCAGAGACTTTCTGCTTATGTTATTTTTCTTTGTGTGAGGTAAGTGAAGAGAAAATGGTAGTATAAAGAGTATGGTCCTAAATTACATGAAATATGTAATGAAGGCAGTAATAATTGAGGAAGTTGAATTAAACATTCCTTCAGTTTTGTGAGGTATGTCACCTCTTGTTTTTAGTTCTGTTCATCAATGTTTTCCTCTTTTCAATATTTTATAGTAATCTTACTGTTACATGGTCGTCAATAAATTACTTTGCTTTACTGTTCAAATAATGTAAAATTTAATCACCTGAGATGTCATGCTGTGCCTAATTTCAAATGAAATATAGAATGCACTTTTGTCTTCATTGTTGAACTTTTTTTTTGTGCTTACCTTTCTCAAATTCTAATTTTTTTGCTGTAATCTCAGTTTTGTGATCGCTTGTATGAACAAAACCACAGCATTGTTCTAAAAGATTTGTAGGTCTGATTTCTCATTTTTAGCATGTACAATATTGCATAGTTTGCCCATATTAGTATTCTTTTTTGACTGAACTGTTTTGTCCCTTTAATAGTAATTTTTTTCAAATAGATTAAAGCGAGATAGAGTAAGTGTCTGAACAAAAAAAATTATATAGTAAAACCAGGAATCTAAATTGGATTGTAAGCAAAATTTATCCTTTTATGGGTACAGTATCTTTTGTCTTTATTTCCTTCATGATAGAAACTGTATATAGAACTTCTAGTAGCAATTGAAGTTTAGCAGGTTGAACTCCTCTGGTTTACTTTGGAGCAGCTTCAGAATATCCACAGGTGTTTCTTAAATTTAGTATCAGGTTCACTTTTGTATTAGGATGAGGGATTGAATAAGGTGTATCATTAGTTCCTTGACTACACAACTGTTGTTGTCTCAAGATCTGTTGGCACCTTTCCTGCAGTGCTCTAACTTCAGGCAGGCGTGTTTTTATACTGTACTTCACACTGTATTTATACTTTCCACTATAGTTGTGACCAGACATAAACACCAGGAGCGTGGCAAGGCTTCCATTCCTCCTCTTTGTCACACTATTCCCCTTTTTGCATAGGCAATACAGTACTTGCCCCTCACAGCTGTCCAAAAGCCAGAAGATTCCTTCCTGGTAAAACTCTGAACCAAGTACTGCTCATCTATTATAAAGAGGCCTCATTTAGAGAAGGAAAGCTATCCTTCTACTTCTTGTCTCATTATATATGTTTTTATCACCAAATATCCACCACTTCTTGTTTGTTTTCTTTTTTTCCCAGAGTAGCCTTTTAAAGATTTCAGCATGATCTTTTTTCCTGTGTCATGAAAAGGATAAATCTTAAATTCCTCAATATAGAAATTATTAGAATTTTTTGGTGAGTCTTGTTAAAAATATTTCTGAATATTTTTAAAAGATTGATTTTTTTTCCATATGGTTTGTTTCATGAGCATATGGGTCTGGTTTTGGTTTTGGAAGCTGCAGTGATCCAGATTTTTTTTATTTATTTTTTTTTAATGTCCTAGAGTCAGATATTGGGATTTTACAAAACTCTTTAATTACGTACTGCAGAGTAGGAATTTGCATTCTACACATTCACTTCACTTACTAATTTGTTCTTCATACTTTATTATTTTGCACTGGTTTCATTTGCAGCCTTTTCCTGCGCCCATCCCAATATTTCTAGTTTTGCGAGTAAGACAGTAAATGATTTAATTAACTCATTAGGGTGCGTAGTGGGTATGAGCATATATACATACACCCTTACCCTATTCCATGTACAGAGATATAAATCGAGAGAGAGAGAGACAGACTCAAATAATTAATTCCTTTTCATTACTGAGCTTTTCTTTTTTTATTTTTTCAACAAGATGTGAATTTCCATCCTAGGAACATCATGAAAGACAGGTAGGTACAGTGGCTTAGCACATTCTGCCTCCCACCTTGGGCAAGTCAGTTAAAGCTGTGTTGAGTGAATGTATGTTAATTCCTGGGCTTTCTCTGCAGTTCAGGGTGAGGATTATGTGGGTTTAGGATAATATTCAGAGCAGCCAGTTTACTGAGCTGGAAACAGCCTAAGGCTAACTTATGAGGGAAAAAAACCAAACTCAGAACCCAAATATCTGTGGACTCACCCTCTCTGGAGTCTGGGGTTTTTTTATGTGGGCTCCAGTCAGGTGCCTTTGTCTTCTTAAGATCTAAAACCTAGAGGAATTTTGTAAAGCTAGACACTTTTAAAACATTTTTGTTTCAAACAAGGAAGAGCTCTTCTAATTACTCAATGTATCTTGTGGTTCAAACATTCCCTTGGCAATGGGGGAGCTCAATCTAGTTCTTTGTAAGTCCACTGTTTCAAATGAAAAGTGTGGTCTTCTAAGAGAAACCTCTCCATCCTCAACAGAATGCTATAGAGTAGATTTGGTGCATTACTGTTCATGACTATTGATGAAACTGCTCTGTCATGAGGAGAAAGCCAAGCCAAAGATAGCGTTCCTAAAAAGGTGCAAGATGTTGTGATACAGTGCTTAGCACTTCCAGCTCTGAGTAGGGAAACTGAAGTGCCTTATCCTCTTTCCCAAGGATGACTTGAGGATAAAATACAGAAGTAACCATGCCATATGCCTCGCCTTGTTATTTTCTCCGTATTCCATTTTATGGCTTTTCACTATGGAGCCTGACAGACTATAACTCCCAGTAGCCAATATTAAACTGGCTCACTGCAAATGACTCACCCATGTAAGGAATATTCTTTCCTTTATATACATAAAATAAAACATAGACTGTGTCAAATGCATCAAGTGCATTTAAGTAATTCCTGTATGAAGTGGTGCTTAGTACAGTAAGGGGATACATGTGTGAATAGATTCCATAAGGCAAGAACAAGCTGATGGTGTCTCCTGCCAGGCAGACCAGTGAGGTCCACAACAATTCATTCTTAAAATTCCAGAAAGAATTAATTTCTGATGTCTCTGGAAAGGATAAAATATCATTGTGTGGCTCAGATTGCTTATGTGTCTTTCTTAATTAAAACTCATTCATTTTAGGAATTAAATATAACTCTCAAATTGTGCCAGCCAGGCTTGTATACATACATGTAGTCACATTGTAAAGACTATACTAATACATATCATCATCTTTCCAGATTGTAGCTGTATCCAACCCTGAAATTTACATACATTTTTATGCCTGAAACAACAGGTTAGATGTTTATGTATATTTTTATTTTTACCATTAGCATTAAAAAAATCAAATATATGGAACTTCCATCTCTTCGAACTTCCTTTTATTGCGTCTTATGCAGCATAATAGTGCTGGAAACTGCAGCTGCTCTGTCTGTTTTCAGAGATGTATCCCTTTCTATGAACATATGTTATATTTGTCTTAGTCTGATATATAACTGTTTTTCAATCTGGTCCTTGGTACATTTCATTTGAATAATTTGCCCATCCATCCTGGAAGTCTTTTAAAAGTTTGAAAATTTAAGAAGCCTAAAGGAAAAGCGTGTTAACCTAAGCAGAGAGTGTCCTTGATTAAAGAAGTTATGATTTTTAAATATTTGTCATTCATGCTAAGCTCCTATGTTTTGTTTCAAAAAATATGATCAGTTCTTTTCTCAATGTTTTTCAAAATAAACTCTCTATTTGAATTAACCTAATGAAAAAGTAGGTTTTTCCTAACTGCCTGGAAGAAGCGCAGAAAATACTTGACTCTGTCACTGCCTAGTGATTCAGTAGCTGTGATTCCACTTAACTGAGTGTAGTATAGTGTCCTCTAAAACCAACCATGTCATCATTAATTCATCAGAAACACAGCTGTGAACTTTGGTTGTTCTTTTTTAGCAAAGCAACTGGGCAAAAACATTCCAATGTGCAGTAAAGAAAGTTCCAAGCAACTGGGGTGCACAGTTCTTTGTGTTTAAGCCATTGACCTTGTAATGTGATCACACAGACTTTTTGTAAATTAATCTTTCAGATCTTATGAGTGACATGTGAACTTTGACTTTATGGGCAAAAGGCAGACTCCAGCTTCAGCAGAGTCACCTGTATCCCAAATGCATGATAAATTTACATAACTTTCTTTTGAAAAACATGAGCCTTTTGGTGTTTTCATGTCTTCTACTAGGGGAAATATTACACTTTTTTTTTTCCTTTTTGTGCTGTGGTGTACGTCATAGAGTATATATGGGATTGTCACAAGTGTAATTTAAAATATATTTTAGCTATTCCTATTGTAAGTATGCATTTCAAACTGCAAAATATTAACTCTTCTCTGAGTTACACGCAGCTGTATCGTGTTACATTTTTTGCAATTTGTTTGTTGTTTCTAGAATTGTTTTAATTTCTCTAAAAGCAAAATTTCTTAGAATCAATATTTATTCAGCTGTTTTGAATTGCATTTTACATATGAACACATTCTGCAGAAAATGTTTGAAAAATTAAAACACTAAAATATTCTCCTATCATCAGCACATTATTTTTAAAGCCATGAACCTTTTTCCTATGAAGCCTTCTGTATGAGTGAAATTATTTTTTGTCCCTGATGCAGGAAAGCTGGTATGCTTATGCTTATGTTGTTTGGGCTATCTGATTTCCCATACTGCTGTCACTTGACTTGTGGCAAGATCCTTGATGATGAGGAAGAAATACAGGAACCTGCCCAGTGTGATTGTGTTGAATGCTCTTGTCACTTCTAGTTACAGACATGCTGCCATCTCTTATCTATCAGGCATGGATTTACCAGGAAAAGTGAGTGGAGACAAGGAAAAGTGTACTACAGCAAGGTGTTGTGCACCTTTTGGTTTCCATTGTCAAATCAACTTACTGGCTCTCTAGGGTTTCTTGCCTTTTATCTGTGTACAGATACCTGTGCTTCTGATTACATGAACCAGGATAATTACAGTAAGGAACTGCAACACTTGGAATGCATGCACTTTTACAGTTATGCTTCCCACAGGACATGAGGAAAAGAACAACTGAAGATGCTGAAAGTGGTTTTTATTGCTAAGGCCTAGGGAACTGAAAACTATTATAAAGTTAGTGGCAGTAAGTAGCTGAGGTTTTCCCTCATTGCCTCAGAAGAAAAATAGAGAGGTTTTCTCTCTCACCTGTTCTTAAAATGCTAATGCTGTTTCTAATTTGGCAAAGACATAAAATACATGGGTTTTGGTTATAATAATATATGAAATTTTTCATGGTAGCAGGAATGTAGACATTAGTACTGTCTCACATTTACTTTGTTAGACAAGCTTAGGAAAAAAGTGTGTTTTAATAAATAATAAAAACGGAAGTTTACTTTAACAACTAAACTTTCTGTGCAGTACCTTTTGTAGTTAGAAAAAAAAAATAATGTTATAATTTTGCTTTTTTATGTGTCTTCATAAAAACAGCTGCCAAACATCAAGTGGTAACAGTAGATTAGCACTTGTATTATCTCAGTCTCAACTCTTTTAATGTTATTGTTATGTGGTAAATGAGAATTTTATGGTGATATATATTTTAATGTTTCAAGCTTGAACTCCTGTTCTTGTACTTACTGAAAGGTTTTGTGCTCCTCCCCCTACCCAAAATCAAGAACAGGTGCAGGAAAGCTTGAAACTCCAAATAAAATGTTTTGCCTGGGGCAATATTGTTCATCACATTCTTCCTAGAGGCTTTTGGGTTTTACTTTTGAATGGAAATCACAAGAGCCAGATGCAGTTACCTTATTTCAAAATACCCTTCCATTCTTGAGGAGAGAAAAAGCTTCATATCATTCTCTTTCTTTTTAAAAGATGGTCTTTCAACGCTCCATAAAATATATGCCCACATTGAAAAGCAGAGCTGCAACCCGGTGTTCCCTGTAGAAACTTTGCACTTGCCTTGTGGCAACAGGCCCCACCAAACAGAACTGGTAAAGAATTTTCTTTCTCTGGCCTCTCACAAGCAGAGACAGAGATGTGGCACAACTATCTGTGTCCTTATCTGTTGCTTCGCGTATCTGTCTCTCAGGCCTGCCCAGCGTCAGCTGGACCACCCTGCTAGCTCTGATACGCCTCAACAGGACCTTTGCGTGGGTCTTTGGCTCCGCAGCACCTTTGCCTTCGCTGTCACGGCCGTGGTTCGAAAGAGGGGACACTCGAGGCTCAGGAAGAAGGTTTTATTCAGGGATCACAGGGGCAGTCCCTGGTCCCAGGCCTGTGCCTCAGGAGGGTGACCCAGG
>VWZU01013204.1:1308809-1343181 GCA_013397095.1 Sterrhoptilus dennistouni
AACTCCAGGCAGAGGCTTCAGTTGTCTTGGAAACTCTTATCAACTTCTGATAAGAACATTCTAAGACAGGGGCTCTTATCTAGCTATGGTTAAAGTCCAAACGATACTAAACTTCTAACTAAAAACCTATAAAAACAATTCCAGCATCCCCACACTTATCCATTTATCTATACTTATGTACAGGACAATGACAGTTTCATAGATTTTAGATAGGATCTTCCTTTATGGGTGTAATTATCCATGGCATGAATTTAAAAGTACCGAAACACTTCAGAAGCAGTCAATGGGAACTTGATGGTTTTTTTTTTAAAGAGACTTCATAGTCCTGAGACTGTGAGGTAGGATTCCATATTTGCAATTCACACAGCTACAAAGATTGACAGCTTCTCTTTTTTATTCCCATAAGTTGTGTCATATTTGGTACTGTTAATGCTCTAGATTTTAGCAGTGCCATAATTGCACCAGCATCTTTGCTCCTTATAAAAAAGAGACAAACCCAAGCCTTTCTTTAAAACTGTTACAATTAAAAGACCAAAACAAGACAAAATTATAATTTCAACTGTACTAGACCTGATATTTTTGGAGAGGTATGCTGTCTCTCAGTGTTTGGATTCTTGCATTTGCCAAAACATGGCAATACTGTATATGTTATTATATTAAGCTTGTGGGAGCAAGACAATTAAATCATTAAACCAGTGTGATACATTATTATTTCAAGCTCATAATAGATTTGCAATTCTATATTTCAACATATTTCTTCACAACAAATTTCTGAAAAGTACCATATTTTACTGCTTTTTCTGTGACTTGCCGTATTTCTTTTCTAGTATTGATTTCTACTTCTTCCCATTTATTCTCTTTTGATTGAGTAGCCTTTTAAATGTGTTGTCAGAAAGGCTTCAATCTTAAAAAAGTAATTAGTAAGCAAAATTCTAAATGTTCATCTTTAAATTTTAGCTGGGTTGAATTACAATTCCGGGTGCTGGTGTCTCTGCTGCCTTGGAGGACCTTGGGAACTACAGCTGATGGATGAGGCTCTTGACTTAGGTGGTGTGAATGTGAAACAAGGAGAGGATGTCAAAAACTCTGTAAGAAAATCACATTCATAAAAGAGACTTTGATCTACCTTAACTTGGATAACCGAGATTGTACCCTACCTATGTTACTTCACTGGAAAACACAGTGGGTTTCTGTATCTTCTTATTCTACTTGTAGCAGACCTCCTTCATATAATATTTCTGCTATCAGAAGAGAATATTTACACCTTTAAAATATGTACTGCAAGTCAGGCTTACTATCCTGGGTTGCAGTGTAGGATGTACACAAAGTATTTATTCTATCACCATCTTCATGAACTGTTGAAACCAGGTGGGCTAGTGTTTTCCCAAGGGTATCTTCTGCTAATGGCCTTTGGGGTGTCTTCTGCTAATGACCTTTGGGGTGTCTTCTGCTAATGGCCCATCAACGCCTGGCCCATGAGTCACAGGTAACTCCCTCCAGGGGTTATCTCTGTTTAATGGGCCATCAAGGACCCACTTCACACTCCTCATCCTATTGTGAGATGCTCTGCCCAGGGGGAGGAGCCAAGCATTCTCACCTGGATATAAGCTGGTATGTGGGACAGTGCAAGAGCACTTATCCACCGGATTCCCAGAGGAGCAGAGCTACCAGACCTTTCTACAGGATCACTGCTTCAGGAAGAGCACTTCACCTGGACTGCTTCCACCACCCTGCTCAGGTTGAATTCTGACTCTGTCAGTGATCCTTTGTGTTATTGCATTTATTTTATTTTATTTTTACCTTTTTACCTTTCTTCTTATTAAATTATATCTCTGACTTGGAGCCTCTCATTCATTTTGCTTTCAAACCACAACATTTTTACCATATACATTAATATGGTATGTAGAAAAAGTCAATATTTAGAGGTGCCTGTTGCTATTGATACACCAGACTAAGCAGTCAAGAGTCACTTTAAAAGGTATCTCTAGAGAGTATCCGAAAATCAAGTCTGAAGCTTCTGTCTGTAGTTGCTTTAGATGAATCTTTATGGTCTGCTGCTCCTTGGGCCAGTCCTTTCCATATTTAGTAAGACTAAAGTACTCTTAATTGCAAAGGTCACCTAGATCATATGTTTTTGGCTTCTCTGTTTTCATAGAATTATAGGATACAATGGTTTGGGTTGGAAGGGATTTGAACCTGCCATGGCTAGGGACACCTTCTACTAGACCAGGTTGCTCAGAGCCACATCTAACCTGGCCTTGAGCACTTCTGTTCTTGAACATTTTCTGTTCCTCCAGTAGTTTATGGATCTGTAAGCATTCTTAAAATCTCTGGATAGTTCATTGCAGTTTTAAAAATGCTGTATGTGAGGGTGATCCCGTTATGCTACACTATTTTTCGGAAAAAAATATTAAGCCAATATGATGATGAAGGGAAAAAAAAGGTTTTGTAACAGAAAACAGCTGCAACCACATCAAGGCATTTTTGTCTACTCTACTAGCTTTGCTGAAAATTAAAGCCACAACTTAATATTCAAGGAAGAGATTTCTATGGGATGAAATTTGTTAAATGCTTAATAACAAACAGTTAAAAAACACAAAATGGGATGTTTGGGAAACTGGTTTTGAATGCTAAATAGTTTAGATTGCTGAAGTTCTGCTTCTTCCGTAGAGGCTAGAAAATGAGAGTCTTATCCTGAGTAATGGATTGTAAATACCAGTTCAGGTATTTGTGTCCTATGTATTCACACACCATTAGTGTGTTTAGTTTAAACCAGCTTACTTCTAATATAAGAACTCTTGAAACTATATGAAATCAAGTGCTCTAAAAACAGGGAGCTATCCATACACATAATGGGCCTCTCCAAAAACATGCTCATTGAGTTGTGAGCATGTGTCTGGTCTACTCCCTTTAATATTTTCTGTCCTTAGATTCTGAACTAATCCTTCTGAGCAGCCATACAGAGGAAAGATTTTTTCTTTTGCATTCATGAAGCTTTTTCTCTTAACACAGTGTTTGTAAAACAAACAACCACTAGAAGCATTAAAATGACATTCTGAACACTTAATTTAGTTGTGAAAGCAGATGTGTGGGTCTCTGTGCTGGGCTTGCCTGGGATATTAATGTTTTCACAGCAGCCTATAGGGTGCTGTGTTTTGGATTTGTAACCAAAAAGTGCCAATAACTCACCATTGTTTTAGCTATTGCTGAACAGCATTTGCACTGCATCAGGGCCTTTGCTGGTTCTCTGGTTTTGCCCTCCCAGTGAGTAGACTGGGGATATGCAGCAGGCTAGGATTGAGACAGATGACCCAAACTAACCAAAGAGATGCCAATGCCAATGCATATAACCTTATGCACAGTAATAAAAAGGGAGAAGAGAGGGTTCTACAAAGTTACCCATTTTTTGTTCAGAACTGGCTGGGTGTTGATCTATCAATGGGAGATGTTGATGATTGCCTTTGCATTACTTGTTTTGTTATCTTTTTCTCTCTTTGCATATTAAACATTTTTTATCTCAATCCACAAATTTTGTTGCTTTTTCTCTTCCTTTCCTCCTTACCCTTCCCTACTGAGATTAGGGAATGGGGAGTAAGCAAGCATCTGTGTGGTGCCTAGCTGCCTGCTGGGAATAATCCACAATGGACATAATACATGAATTTAAATGAGTTTACAAGTTATGGGCACCAAACTGACTTCTGTGGTGCAAAAGAACTTTGGGCTTTCAATATTTCTGGAAACTGTAAGAAGCTCTTCCACAATGACTGGATGTGTGTGGTTTGTATGCAGCATATTGATGACATTTCACAGTTGCACTGACCAGTGCTGTCACAAGTACACAATTCTTGGGTGTGATGCAGAAAGGTGAGACCTTGGATCTGATATTGCACATTGAGTTGAGTAATGTGGAGGTAGAAGGCAAGGACTGCCTTTTCAAAGCAGGATAGAGCTGTTTGAGAAACTGTCAATAAGTTATTGAATAACTAAAACTTAAGAAACAGATCCCTGGGCTGATCTGTCAAAATTCTGAACTTTGTCTGAATAGATCAGTATTCTCTTAAAATGGATTAGTTTTATCAGGAAGAAAGCAGTTATGTTAGAATTGACTGTTGCAGTCTCACACACCAGTAAAAATGTCAGTAAATTAAGCATCAAAGTAAATAATTTCAAACAAATAAAGCATCATGAGAACTACTGATGGCAGCATTTCAGGCTAAGGAACAAAATTTCCATGTTTATAGATGTGCCAGCTACATGAGTCCTTAAATATCCTGACTTTGTAGTGCTTACTCTTTTACTGTGTGTCATTTTTTGATTATTTACCATAATTAGAAATAATCCTGACACATTAGCTTTCTCCCCATGGTAAAATCTGATAAGGGCTTTCAGTGTTAGTCTGTTTTTGTTACTGTATAGATGTGGAAAGAAAGCCTAAAGATTTGAACTTGAAAACTTGTAGTCACAGCAGGGCTGTCCACAGCGAACTACAAGTTTGCATTCCTACCACATGCAGTAAGGTTTTCTCTATAGACTCCTGTCACGGAGGAATTCAGCAAGGAACAAGAAATCTTCAGTCAGAGGAGGGCCACAAGTGTGTGAGAAGCTAACCACACATAAACAGTAAAGGTCATTAGCAGGCTCCTAAACTCCTGGATAGGAATTAGTTTTTTGGATCATTAACAGCAAAAAAGCCTAGGAAATGAATAGGACTCAGTGTCCTTTTAAAAATTAGCCAGAACAATTAAAAGGTTTTCTAGTTTTTAATGGGAACCAGGCCTGATACCTCGTTTTCCCTTGTTTAGTGGGCTGTTTCTGCATTTTGAATGACACTCATTTTATGTCCTTGTATTTTTAAAGAAATGTCTTGAAGTATTTATTCTGTATAGGAGTTGTAAATTATTTACAATGAGGGGAGTGAAAGCTTGGGAGATGTAGAATCCAGTGTCTCCCTAAGACTGTGTTACTGATTCCAAGTCATGACTCTGAACTATTACAGTTGGTTGTGACTGGATTGCTTCTGATGTGTGCAAATATATACTCTGCAGACTCCTAAAACAGTTGTTGTGTTATGCAATTCCATGAGTTCAAATGCTCATTTGGTTGCAAATGCACAGCCTCTTTTGCTGTGAGATGTCTTTCTCTACAGTGTTTCCCTAAACTCTGTTTCCTGATTTTAACAGAGCCTTTCTGCTTTCATTTCAATGTAAATTCCTGGCTGCTGAGTGGATGACTGATGGCTATTTATCTTCTCCTCCACTGTGTATTTTTCCTTAAGCCTGTAGTAATTTCTTGAGTTTGGCAAAAGAAAATAACAGTGTGCCTTTAGTATTTTAAAATATAATTTTTGGAGAGGTTTATTAAATACTTTCCTTATCTTTACATGCATGTCTTACAAAAAATCTGAAGGGAGTGAAAGAGAAAGAGAGAGAAAGAAAAAGCAAGGAACAATGAAATGTTTTACACTGTCTGCTTTGGCTGCAGGCCTGCCACTCTGGAGAAAAACAAGCCCACTAGTACTCAAACTTTTAACTCTCATAGTTGTTATATTAATTTCTCTCCCCATATGCCTTAGGCTCTAAATCTTACCACTTACCCTGCTGGTAATAATAAAGGTAATCTATGAATACTAGCCATATGATTTTCCTGAAAGAAAGAAAAAAAAAAAAAAAGAAAAAAATATTTGGATGAGGGAAGAAAATGGGATGCAGATAAATGAGATGGAGATAGGAGAAATAAAAGGACCAAAGAAAGGCAGGACAGGATGATCTTCCTCACAATGTTAATTTTGTACTGATCATTTATTTGCTTCATATACATAATTCCTTTCTGCAGTGAGTGAATTGCCCTGTCATTAACATAAAATTAGCTCAAAATTATCTTGGCCAAGAGCTTTGAAATATGTTAGTATATAGAACCACACACTCAAAACCATATGGGAATCCATGTGGGTTTCCAGATGTGAGAATCTTCTGTGTTACAAATATAGGTATGTTTACACAGTATAATCTGCTCTGTGAATAATCTCTTGATGCAGCTGTGCTTCCAGTAGTGGTCTCTTGTTATGTTCTTCCTGTGTGAATATATCTTGTTTCTTACAGTGAGTGCATGCTGGTAGACACTGCTTGGAAACAAATGTTATCCTGAAAATTAAAATACTCTTTCAAGAAATTGAAGGACTTCAGCATGGGCTGGTAGATTACATTAAAAGTGAAAATTTGAAAAAAATGATGTTTCATTTTTGATTCATCATAGTGTTTTGCTACTAATTATTTTTCCCTGGATTATTTTTCATCAGTGAGTACTTTCTGCACTAGGATTAAAATTTAGAAGACTAAGTATTAAAGTTTGAAGATGTTGTAATATTTTGCATGTTTTCTATGTAAGCGCTTAAGCTTGTAGTTTGATTTTCTGTAAATATTATGAAAAATACATAGATTGATACCAAGATTACTTGAATCTCAGTATAATTACCTGATTATATGTTCATCTAAATAAGATCTCTACCCATAATGATAGTCTGCTGATTCTTTTTTTTTTATCATCTCTTTTTTTTTCTTTTTTTTAACAACATTTAAAAGCCCTTAACATCTTGATTTCTTTAATGCAGTTGCTTCTGTTTTATGTGTAAGAAAGTAACTTGGCGTATCTTTGGGAAGGAAATTGATATCTGCAGGAAAAGACTACTGGGTTAAATAACTCTGTAGATCTGAGTTTATGCACATCAGTTAGTGCCTGAACTGTACAGTATTAGGTCTGTAGCAGCAATTATTAGCTATTATTAATGTTTGAATTTGTAAGTACAGAATGGTGACTGAAGGTAACTTAAAATGTCATTCTTGTTCACTTTTTAGTTTCATCTTGTGATTTTTAATAGCCACAAGTTTTTCAAAGAAATATTCTTTCCTTCCTGACTGAAAACTGTCCCCATTGATGAATATGAAAAATCAGTTTCCATATACCTGTGGTACCTTGGCCGTAGCCAATTCATGCCATATACATCAAACAGGATAATACGACACCTGTAGTTGGATTAGAAACCTTCAGGGAAAAAAATACCAGCTGAACATCTGATATTGATCTCTCCTCTGAAGTGACAGTAGCTCCATCCTCTAGCACAATATAAGTTCTCTGTAGAAGTCATTACACAATGAATATATTTTTTTGTTTTACATAAATCACTGTAGCTTAAGGGTTCATTAGTGCATCAGCTGATCCTTTGTGTCTTGGAGGTTGGGTAAAACTGAGATTTTGATTGTAGAAAGCATTTTTCTCTGTTAAATGTTGCATAGCGTTTCCAACATTTTTAATATATATTATGATATCTTCTATAGCTCCTATTTCATGGGCAAATGTATTACACATATCTAAAAATAGTTTTGTCCTTATCATTATAAATTTGAAATTATCAGGGAATATTGTGCTACTCAGTTTTCAGGAGCATTAAGGATTGTAAAAGCTGGAAGTATCTCCCTATTGCTAATCTCTTTAAGCAAAATATCCTTTGCTATTCTTCACCATAACCTGCTAAGATCAGTCATTATCTCTAATATCAAATTTTAAGAAATGTCCAATGAAGGAGGCCTGTGTGATAAAAATGATGGGAGTGTGCCAGTCTCTGAATAAGAAACTAACTGAAAAGATATATCTGTGAGCTATGTGAGCTTGAAGGAAGCACTAAGACTGTCCTACAGAAGCTGTGGAGCTTTATTCTGTCACATGCCATAGGCCATGCTTGCCCTGGTAGGTAACTGATGTGCTTTGTGTCACATGAGAGAGAGAGGATGTGGCATTTCTACCACGAGAGGCTGGGAATATTTCAGTCAGTATGTGACAGTCTTTGTGGGCTGGTGCTGTCCAAAACCATTTCTGACCCCAGCTACTTTGCCCCAACAGTATTTTAGCAACGTGCTATTTTCCTTTCAATAACTAAAATCTTAAAGAGAGGGAGAGAGAGTGTGTGTGTGTATGTATTCATAGCAAACCAAGAAATATGAAAAAGTACATGCTCTGGTAATTAAAATCCAGTCAGATCTCATGGAAGACTGTGCAAAATCATAGGCCTCTCAGTGCCTTGTGGACATCAAACTTCTTTCCTAACTTTCATCACAGAATCTATCTAGAACCTAGTGAGGATGCTGCATAAATTTTGTGATTATGGAAATATATATTTGAATTCAGTTTGAATTGAAAAACATTGATATTTGTTTAAGGATTCTGCCAGTGTATATCTCAAGCCGGTTTATGGCACTGCTTTTCATTAATTATATTTTGACAGAAGAAATTCTCGCCTCTTTTTTTTCAGACTGAAGAACAAACGAGCCTCTCTGAAGAGCAGCTTAAGACCCTTCTGGAAGAATGTATGCAGCCTCAGAGAACAATAAGTAACGTTACCATGCCACAGTCTCAGGAATCTCTTTCTTTTGGATTAAGTCTCCCTTGTTACACAAGTCAAGACTCCACTCTTCACTCCACATCTAGTCTTTCCAAAATGTTAGTTGAAGACCATATTGTAGGGATGTTAATGGCTCAGGAAAAGGCTGGACTCGAAGACAAAAGCTTATGTGTTAATGCAGAGAGCAAAATCCCTGGCTACTATATCAGCAAAGCATTGGCTGGTAGTCACTTATCAAAGGATTCACTGGCCCAAACAGAGGAACCTGATGACCTAGAAGGTTTACAGAAGATGGAAGATAAGAGTATTACTGCAGGTTACTTTATGTCAAGAGCACTCAACACAAAAAGATTGAAGAAACCTTCTTTCTTGGGTGAACCATTATATTGCATCAGCATGAACAATGAGCCATCCACAGAGGCTGACATTCTCAGCATACCACTGCAAACCAAAGGAGGTGAGACTCTTAACAACCCTTTAGAATAGGCTTTTGATTATAATGAAAAAACCTAAGCAGGTTCTCACCAAAGGTATGCACCAATACACACTTATTATGGTGGGACAAGAATGTTCTTTTAGAAAACATAAAACTGTGCCAAAAGTAATACAGACAAAATAACAGAATGCTTATTAAAATTCGTACCCTGAAATAATTAACTAGGAGTTTTATGAAATATATCACTGCTGTTGATTAATTCTGTCAGCTGGAAAACAGTGTTGAAAACACATATGGATTACCTTTTTGGTACTAGAAAGTCATGTTCACTGTTCTGTAGAGAGCAAATACTCTCACAGTAGCCGGTACAAAAATTCACATGAAAATCCAAGCGTTTCATGTAAGTTTTTAATAAGGTAAACTCAGTTGTATAGAAACAAGTATGACCTGGTTATATTAAAGATAATAAAGTGCTTTTAGGGAGTTCAAATGTACACATATAAGATACCAAAATTAATAATTCTGAACAATTTCTATAAATTAATTTTAGTTTGGTAAAAGAAAGAATAGACTTTAACCAACAAAAAAATTAAATTTGCTCTCTGTCTGGTATTATAAAAAGATTGTGGAAAAGTTTATTTTTTTAATGTTTTTTACTTATATGTAATTACAAAGTGATATTGTGATCTAAATATTTATTTATATTTTTAACCTAAGACTAGTTCTCTTCCTGGAAGGCCAACTGTTCAAATAAGCCAGATTTTAGGCAGGTAAACCTTTTATTTTTTTCATGAAAGCTTTGACAGTATAAAGTTTGTGGTTATAATGCTACAATCCAATCTTACTAGAAATCAATACATTTTGCTATCTTTATTGATTGATCTTTGTTATACTGGTAATCTCTTCTGGAATTAGAGAAACTATTTTTTTTCACATACATCAGTAATTTTGAAGAACATTCTAATATCCCTCTCCTATGTTATGATTTCGCAATTACAATCGCAAAACTTTCTTTGATTGTTTGTACTTAATCTTTCTACAGTAAGGGGAATGTTAACATTTTTTCAAAGTAATTCTGCCTGTCAGAGTGCAGGAAGTCTTGTTATTGCTGTTTTTACACTGCCTGACGAAGTCAATATCCATACTTACCTGCACTACTTTCCCCTTATGAGATTTAAGTGATAGCTTCTACTTGAAGAAAACAGAAATAGTACCTGTAGAAAAGATTGGATAGTTTTGGTGCTTTTTTTTTCCTGGTAGATTATTTATCAGCTACCTTCACAAGTAGTCTTTGCTCTTCATGTAGATGCAAACATCAGAGGAGCAGAGCGAGGGAAGAGAGTGATCTGCCCAGAAGGGGAGCAGGATGGCAGTGGTGGTCATGGGGAACATCACAGAGATCACCTCTGCCAGGGGCAACCTGATCTCATGCAGGAGTAACATGATTGCATACCACACCACCAGGCTTCTTTGGCAACCAACAGTGAGAAAAACTCAGTACCTTGCTGCCTTCACCCGAGTTAAAATTCTCCTTTAGTCTGAACAGATGTGGCTCTGTCAGAGCCAAGAGTGACCCAGCCCCAACTACCACCTCCCATTATGAGTGTGTTTTAAGAGGGATGTGTTAAATCAAGGAAAGCACTGTGCACTGTGACCACCTGGTAGTGAAGCAAGCAGGTAACTGTAGATATGGTCATTGTGAGGTAATTTTATGGCACAAGAGAGGAAGGAGATTTTTGCTACTAAGTGAATTTCCATATGGGACATCTCACTGTAGAAGTCTACAAGATGGATGTATAAACATTTATCACATAATAATTTAAATGTCTTTGAGTCAAAATCATGTGTGTCAGAGTAATGTAATGGGGTATTTTGATTCTCTCTCTTCAATAGTGACTGAAACAGATGATGAGTAATGTTTGGTCATGCAGAACTCAAATCTGTATGGTTAATAAGCATCTTGGTTTTATGATATTATTGCTTACCAATTCTTTTTTTGAGAGGGGAAGTATTCGGAATTTTCAGACCCTGGTTTTTTTTTAATTTTTTACTAAGAAGCTAATTAATTTGTTTCCTACAAAGGTGACAGTTTGGTCTGAAGCAATTTGTCCTGGACATAGGCCAAAAGGTATGTTATTAATCAAATTTGTAAACTTGCTTAACATATTCTATAGAGAATTTGCTTGTTAGTTCAGACATGATTAAATGTCCTAATTGTATTGAGAAATGGAGATCAGTGCAATCCAGTTTAAGGCAAATACATCTGCAGATGAAGGTATGAGAAGTGTCAGATGTTATTTTAATTTGTAAGAAATATTTCCATAGTTGAGTTTTGTTGTTGTCTTAATTCTAAAGGACATTTAAATATGTATGCATAATCTTCTGTTAGTAGTTTGATTTTCTTGCCCACTTTGCATATGGTTTAAATTCCTTGTAGTGCTGGTTAGGCAAATAAAATAGTGTGAAACTGGTTTAGCACAATTTCAGTTTTGCATTCCTCATGGTACTGTAGTCTGTGATATAGATTTACTGTAATACATGAAATTATATCTATTTTAAGGAAAGTGTAATTATTAGCATAATGCATATATATGTATGTGCACAAATGAAGGAAACTCTCATGTGCCTTCAAAGATAAATAATGCCTGTTTCTTGAAAGAAACACTAATCTATACCCAGCTCATATTATATGTAAACATAGATGATGTTTACTGAGGTTAACAGAATCCAGACTTGCCCACATGCAGATATGGAAAGGCTGTTATTTCTCATAGTTGTATGAGCCATTAAATAATTATTTCCAGCTCTATTTTGAGGGGCTATATTAAGTTTTAAGTAGAAGGTATATCACAAACTGTTATGTTTTCCTCTTGCAAATAATGATGTAGTTACAGCAGCTGAGCAACTTTTTCTTTTCTTTTTTTCAGATCATATGAAAATTGAAATTTGAGGGGAGAGTGACTACATGCTTCTCTACACCACTGTTTTCTGAAAGTGTAGGTAAACCTTTATCAGTGTTATTACACTGATACAGTATCATATCAAGCAACCTGATGGGAATAAATTACCATAATTGAAAATGTTCCATGATTTGATTTTTTCTTTAGAGATAATTATTATTGTCATTATCATATATTGTTGCAGTTTGATTTCAAAACAAACTCTTGCATTTCATTAAATTAGGGAGTGTTCTGCTGAATAAAGAAATGTACACAGATATTGTGTAGCTGTGTGTCTGATAAGACATGCGTGTCTTTGTTTGTAAAGAAACAAATGAAAAAACCAAAAAAACCCAACCAAATTTGAAAAGTTCAGTATTTACTGATGGGGCTTTATTAGAGAGGGTGTGAAATATATATAATAATATAATTTTTCTTTGCACACACACATAGAGTCTAGCTTTTTCATAAAGTTAGCTAAATCATGGCTTCTGTTATCTCACTGCAGTTTGCTGGAGCTTGCAGCCTGTCTGACTCAGAGTCCTGACTCAGTCAAGCATCCCATTACTCAGTTTTTTGCCCCGGGGCTGTCTGTTGGCTGGACCCCTGGTTTGGTTGAAGGCTCAGATTGCAGAGTGCTCTGCTGGATCAGAACATCAGCACTAGTCTGCTCAGGTCTGCCTGATTCTTGTCTGGGAAAACGGTAACCACACAGCAAACATTCATCTCTTCTAGTTAAGAAATGTAATTAAATGAGGAAGGATGGCAGCACCTGGTGAAAGCTTGGTGGGAGTAAAAGTGGAGGCATTCAGAAGTTTGCCACAGCAGCTACTAGATTGTGAAACGTAATAGTGATGGGGGAGGGTAATGCAGCTGGTTTGGGTTTGAGAGTGTAGTAACAATTCATTACAGGTTTTTGATTGTCTAGTCTTTAACTAGTATTTTTTCCTGATTTGTGCCTTATTTACTCAGCTGATGGTCAGTTTTCCATTTCATGTGCTGCAATGTCAGAATAAGAAAACATTATTGAAAAAACATCGTTCTCTTTTAAAAGCTTTTTAAGTGGGAAGAGATACTCTAGCAAAGAAGATACAACAGATTTATCCTACTGACAAGCTCTCATGGGACTTGACCTAAAAGGATAAATTATTTATCAGATCCTACACGTATAGTAATTTAATATTCACCAAGAAAAGATGTATGGATGGAATATTAACTATACATGGGGTGTTATTACATAGGGTTAGTCGATCTAATATGAATGTTAAAGTTAATGAACATATTGGGCCAGATTTTAATCTAACTTACAGAGTTGTCAGTAGGAGTGGATGCACACTTCTGGGGAAGTTGTAATTGTGTGGATATAACAGAGATCAGAATCTAGTCAACTTGCTTTTAGTTAAAAATCTGAATGGAATATTATATTTGCAACAAGCAGTTGCTATTTCTTTTTTTTACTTTCTGATATTTTTACTTGTTTTTCAACACCAATAACAAAATTTTGGATAGTGGATGTTCTGCATAGGGTTACTCTAAGCACATTTCATGGAACTTTTCAAATTTCACCTACATGTATTTCTTACTGTAAGAATATTAAGCCTGAGTCATAATTTTGTTAGCATAAATATAATTAAAGCAATACTGACAAGTGTTTTTAAGAGTATTTTCTGTGTCTGTATGATGTTCCTTTAGGACTGTCTGCTGGCTCTAATCTTTCCACAGTCCAGTTATTTTCACATGGAACTTGTGTTTTATAGAGACCTTCTCAAAAAAGTGTTTCAAGTGCTTGGGTAGTTTTTGAAGAGATCTAAATTATGTTTAAAGATGATATGTATAATATCTAGAGAACATTAAGATAATTAAATAATTCTTAATTTTCCGGTTTTATTTTCTTATTTTGAATCTCTCGCTGCTATAAAAAAGCTTTTGCTAGCACCCTCAAGGAAGGGTTGCTGTTGCTAACAAAGACTTACAACATTCCTGAAGCCATACAACTTTTTATTTGCATCTGGCATTTCAGGGATAAGCAGGTAAGTTTGGATGGCTGTTGACTTGACATATACATTCATTCCAACAGGAGGCCTGTAACTTAACTTTTAGTCCTGGGAAGTGCTGAGCACCCTGCACCAGTTGTAGTCTCTGCAAACCACAGGGACCTAGAAATCATGGCTTGCTATTCCAGAGGTGTGTCGGATCAGTACCCAAAGCCCAGAAACTGTAAAGAATTAGTGACCTAATATTTATCTGTGCTTGGTTTCTACTGCATTGTATTAAACAACAGGTTATTTGGGAATATTTTATTTCTTGCTTGATGTTACAGGTGAAATATCAATTCAAGCCCTCCTTTCTTTTTGTATTCTCAGTTTTAAGTAAAACTGATGGAAATAAAATTATTTGGAAAAATATGGTACTGGTGAGAGGTGGTCAATAACAGAGATAATATATAAAATATAGTGACAAGGTCATTTGCTAAAACATCATCAATACCAGGGTAAAAAAAAGTCGAGCCCAGGAGGATTCATGGGTTTTTCTTTGTTTTTCCATTGACTCTGTGTTGTGACCTGCAATAACCCCTGCATTGGGGCCACTGCTTGAATTCCAGCTGCACTGGAATGTGGCAGCTTCTCCTCAGGGTGTGATGCAGCAGTGACCATTAAGATATTTAAATTAATTTTCTTTTGCAGCTGAACTTGGGATTTGGAAAGAGGTTTTTTGAAATACATCTCTTCATTCGGCACAAGTTGTATTTTGCAGAAGTTTCTGATAACTACCTTCTTTACTGTCCTCTCTAGCTCCTTTAATCCAAAACACAGCAGAGCACAGGAGACTGATTTTTAAAGTTACCCTTCTGAGTTTTGGGCTTTGAGTTGTTTGAGGAACAAGAGGTTTCATGTGTGCATGTAAATTTATGCTGTTTGTTCTCCTTATCTTTTTTCACACAATGATTTTACAGTTCAGATAGATACTTTGTTCTAAATATTTAATATTGGTGAAAGCAACATAACCATGAAGAAAAGGTTCTGGTGTGCTTGCATCTAATTGCTGAGCAATACATGGCCACATTTTTCTGTCTTTGTCATGAGGCCCCTCGGTGATACACATACAGTGCTGGTGCTTGTGGTGGCCGGTGCTCAGCTGTTGATACTGATTTTCTCTAGTGGGTATGTTTCAATGCTACCATGGTTTGCCCTTTTAAATGACAAACTGCATATTGTTTTCCTCTGGAAGTGGAAAATTAAGGTGGTTCAATCATTTTCATGAACATTATGTATGTGTATATATATATATATGGATATATAAATTGTGTGTATTAATTGAATATATAATATAGAAAATATACTATACATTTGAGTGGGATATTTTAAAGGATTGATTAAAGTATACTGTAATGGTTTCAGAAGTTCACTCCACCTTTACAGTTATTATGCAGACTTAGAGTGGTTGAGGGATTTTCATTTCATAGAGAAGTGACAATCTAAATATTAAAAAAAATTAATAAAATTAAAAAGTTTCTTGAATCTAGACAACAAGAAAATTATTGAAATTATTCTTGTATGTCCAGAATTCAAGTTTAAATTAAAGTAGTTCTACCAGGGGGGTGAAAAAACTTTCAGTTTCATCATAAAAAAAAGAAAAAGAGGAAAATACCTCACAAAAATCCTCAGCCTACTGCCTTTTTCCAAGACAGACGTGGGCTGCTTAGTGGATCTGTAGTGCATGCTTTCCTTCTCTCTTCCCGAGCAGAACTCCTGCAGAGCCAGTGGGCATGCTGAGCACAGAGTGAAAACAGGCTGTGCAAAAATTATCTGCTGCATAGATCAGAGAGGAAAGAGCTGCTTAAACATGTCATTGGAGTAACAAGGACTAGTCTAGAAATGTGAAAAAATATGCCAGTAAATTCATGTGCTGGAAAGGACACCTTTTTACCTCCATGTCAGGGATGGATAAATGAGAGACTGTTGTTTGCAGCTCAGTTTCTGTGATTTCAGTAACTACAAGAATTTTTGTATTTTATTACAACCCCCTACTTGCTGTTTATTACAACCCCCCACTTGCTGGATAAAATTTCAGCAAATAATACAAGAATGCACCTTTTTGTTATGCTCCTTTAAAAGGCTTTCTAAGCACAGCTTTGAAAAAGATCCCCTCTCTTGCTTTTTGCATGAAAAAATTGCCAGAGTTTACACTTCCAAGTGTGTTTCCTCCCCCACTTATGAAGAAAGAGCTTCACCTCTGGGAGTCTGACAGTGTGAAGGATAGACACAAGACAAGGTGGTTTGGCAGATCCTCAGGAAACTGACAAGTCAGCAGGGTTTATGAAAACTAGGAAACATAGTAACTGATTTTTCTTTAATTTAATTTAATTTTCAACAGATGCACTTATTGAGAAATAATTGCTCTTTTATTTGTAGTGAGATTTAAAGGTCAGAAAAACTGTTTCCTTTTCAAATAGAATAGAGGCACTTGAATACTACTAATGCCATAACCTACATTTATCCAATTACACGTTTCATTGAGGGATTGGCTACAGTCCAGATGCAGTAGTTGGAATAAAAGCCTCCCTGTCATTTATGTCTATGTGAAATAGTTCACTACTTACAATTGAATCCGCAATATCTCTTATGCTTAAAAAACCCCCAGGAAACTGGAATATTCTATCCTGTGCAATAATTTGCAGAATGTTAAAGTGCATGAACAGTTTTGCTTTATAGGCAGGTATTTTGTATTCAGAGTGTTTTTCCCTTAAAAATCTGCTGTTTTCTTGTGGAAATACTGATCTGTGCCATTGTTTTCTTATTGTTTGCTTTGTGTATTTGGTATGCATAGTTTTGGTGGGAAGGGCACTGCCGGAGGCATTCTACCCTAATTTTACAATAACTCTAAAATGGTCTCTCCATACACATATTCTGAGCAGAGCCATCAAGGGACATGGACATGGAGTCTAAGCAGCCCTCAGTTTAGCCTTGCATGTTTTGCCTAGGCTAGCAGTTTTTCACTTTGAAAGCAGGTGAAAAATAAAAGACAAATGATGTCTGGGCTTCTTGGGATTTGTTTTAATTTGAAAATCCAAGTTTCTCTATGATACTTGTCTAATTTTATATATTTCCTGTGGAAGATTTTATCTTTAAGACTTTGGCGTGTCAAGCACTTTTTTGAGTTCTCTTCCTCTTGTCATATCTCTGCTTAAATATTCATACAATTTTGTGCACCTGTTTTTTCTCTTTGGAAAAGGTGAGTAATAAGAACTAGAACTCCTTTTGTGGATACTTTAAGATGTTTACTTCTGCAATCTCAACAGTCCTTTCCAAAATGTATTTATGTTGAAAATCTACCAATCACTGTGGACTTCCCTGCAAAAATCATGCCAGTATCAGTAAACAATGCACTATTGTCGTTAAAATGCAGATCTTTCTACCCTTATCTCAGTCTTTATCCTCAAAGCTTATAAATACCTACTGGTTAAACTACTACACCTGCTGAATATAGGTTTGATGCAGATGACCACTTGAAAACTTAAGGGCTCTGAGAAGACCGTGTTGTGGAAGGAAAACATTGTGTTCTCTACAAAAGCATGAAATGAAAAGATTTCTTATGCAAAAACACTTGCAACAATACCAAGTAATTCTAGAAGTGGCATGGATTGGTTGGTACATATTCTCCTGATGAGTCTCCAGGGAAGTTTGGAACAGCAAATTTCCTGCAAGCTTCTCTGCACTGCAAGTATGGCCATCTTCCATGTTCTTCCTGTTTAGTTTTTCTTTAGTAGTTGTTTCTTTGGACAAGTAAAGGCCTAATGTACCTCAACTATAGCTCCTTCTTGTGTCCTACTGTATTCACATCCACCAAGCAAAAAGTGGGTGGACTTTAGCTGTGGGTTAACACAAAGCATATGGCTTGCCTTTTTTATTCTAATGATAAGAAAAGCTATGTAAATACATGCAATTAATTAACATGAAAATTTGGCATGGCTCAGACAAGATCATTGGAATGGGCTGTCAAGGCTGTCTTCCCCACAGCAGCAGCAGCAGTTCTCTGTTTCAAACTTTTGGTTAGATCTACATATATCCATATATAGATACGTTCAGATATAGATATATGTTCAGAAAACTGGTTGGCTTTAAGGTATCTCCTTCTTCCTGCAAGTAAATGAAGAGATTCTTCCAGGTTGGAACTGTCTCTGTTTTTTGTAGTTCTCAGTCTTCTTGGCGTCCTTTGGAGGCCAGAAGAATTAAGAGACCAAACCTGCAGGACATATGGTAAGATCAGATGGGTTACACTGACAGTGCACTCCCACTACTCATCCTAGAGAAGTCAAGCAGACAGTCCTGTAACTGATGAGGGCAGAAATTCCCATCCCCTGTACAGGCCAGGAGTTGTTTGCTCTCCTTGTTCTCAGTGGGAAAAAATCAAATATACAGTACTGCCCTCAAAAGTGTAGTGATATAGGAGTCTTCATCCTCAGGAAAAGATGTAGAGATTAATTTTCTACACCTTCAGGACCCCCTAACTACACTTCTCATATAGGTATCTAGCATTCCTATGACAGCACCTGCCTTTGCTAAGGAGTGCACAAGACAAGCTGCTGTTTAAGCAGAGATCGAAGAACCAGTCTTGATTTCTTAGTTTTAGCAGCAGTCTTATATTCTAGAAGTTGACTGAAGGCCCTGGCATCCGCTCTTTGATCACACAGCCGTTTCAGTCTTGAGAGTCTAAGGCACCAGGCCCTGCAAAGATGCTGCCTCTTTCCATGTGAAAGGGGGCAGGCCTGGCTGGGCATGATTAAAGTCACTCCAAGACTGTTCTGTGCTGTGCCTTCAGGTGGGCCAGCAGTTAGATGTAGGGTAACAGCTCAGGTGCTCCCCCTCAGCACAGCTGTCATGTAGAGTGCAGAGAAAAATCTTACATTAAAGCCAAATTTGACACAAATAACGCATCAGTGATCCAGAGATGTATCCCAAAACATTAATAAAACCATAGCACAAAGGTATAAATATAAATGTCCTTGGTGGTTTATTGTTCTTTGTATGTAAGAAGCTTTATTGTACAACTTACACAACTTTAGAATGGAAAAACGGTTAAAAATGTTTACAAAAAAAGCATGTTCTTAGAAAATTATGCTAGCAAAAACATCAGGAGGAGGGAAGCAAAAAAATCTTCAGTGTGCAAACTTTTTATAAAAATAGAAATACTAACTCTACAGGTAGCATTTCATGATAAATTATTTAAATAGCCTATCTACACAATTATGTGATTAACTATTACAATGGCAATGAGAAAAAATAATTTATAAAAATACAAGCAATGGCATACAAGATGACAGGAAAAAATATAATACAACATTAGAAATTGTATTTGACTTTTTTTTCCAATGCCATTTCCTTTCTGGGAATACATTTTCTGCAAAGAAATTTTGACTATGTACAGCATTAACTTTTTAGTACTACAGTAGCTTTAAAGTTTATTAGACATTTGAACTCTGCTTGCTCCAAAGGTTTTTTTTCTCAGTCACACAACAATGAGGTAATATTTGTACGTAAAACTTACACCATGTTAATTTCTTTTTGTTTTTTGAAAAGACAAGGAAATATTATAGGTATAAGGATGCTGCCCCTTCTTTTGGGGAAAACAGTCTTTTAATGTACATCAAGGCCTCTCCCTCTTTTGCAAGGAGCCCCTGAAATTGTCTAGTCTGTGATGAATTCCTTCTTTTGTAGCTGCACATCACCAGTTACAAACTGAGCATGCAGTGGCCTAAAGAGCCTGTTAAAATGGTTATTGAGGGCTGTCCTACTGCAATCTCCTCAGGGCAGCTATCCTGGGTTAGGCCCACTGACCAGTGGTAAAGCATCACAGACATTTCCCAGCACTAGAGAACACTAAGAGGGTGAATGGCTTTCCTTCACCTCTAGCACTGTGGATGGGACAGAAACTGCTACCATTTAAAGGGACTTGAATTTTAGCAGAACAGTTGCCTGCCAGGCTACCAACTGCCTTGCACAAAGAAAGGAAAAGCCAACATTGAGCTCAGACTGAGAAAAACAAACATCCCATTGCCCACAGCCTCACTTTTCCTTGCGCCTCAAAGCCTTTAAGGGAAAACTGCTCTTTGTAACAAATACATCACCACTATCTGCTCCAGACAAGATCTTTTTTCTCAACTAAACCCTCTCTAGTTTCAGTATAGAACAGAGATAATAAATAATCTGTATTTACAATCTTACAGTCATGAAGACTTGTAACAATGATTAGGTGGATAGTCTTGACGCATTTCTTGTTGTTTTAATCAATAATCCCTCAGTCATTATAATATCAAGAATAGGCAAAAATAAATATTTTACAATTTTATCTACAGGCCCCTTTTCTTCCCCTCTAAAGAAGCGAGGGGTTTAAAATATCTATGGCATGTAGAGAAGGAATGTTTTCATTACATTATTTTTGTGCCTCTTTAACCATAAAAAGTGAAGCATGTGCTGGTTTCCTGAAGGACAGCACATTGCCAGCTGAGATGGTGGTGCTTTCTGGCACCGTATCTGAAAGAACACATTTGAAGGTAAGCAAGATCTGCATCTAAATGAGGAAAAAACAATTTAATTATAAATCCCAGTTCTCCCAAAGCTAGTGTGATCCAGTGTACCAGTTTTTATCCTCTTTCCTCCCCTGCCATGACAGAAATCAGTTTTAGGATATCTGTTTTGTTCTGTGTAGTACAGCAGCCAATCTAGCTCACCACAAATAGAGTAAGGCTACGTTTTTATCTGTAAAATATGACATAGAAAATGATAATTTCTCCAAGTTAAATGGATGTAAACCAAATTAGCAGTCTTCCTTTAAAAAAATTCTCTACCCCATGAAGAAAAAAGAAAGACCTAGAGTTCCCCCTCCCACCCAAACACCCTCTTCCCCACACAATGAAAGGTCTTCAGTTAAAGTAGTCCACGGCACATCCAAAGATGTTCTTTTACAAAATGCTACTCCATGGGACCTCCAGTTAGAGAGGCAGTGCCACTGCACTGTGATAAACAGCAAAAAAAGTCTTTCCTACTGAAAGAAGTGTGCTTGTTCAGTGAAGACAATTCTCATTTGCAAGACACATTTGTTTCCTTCCACTTCAGCAGAGGTCAGATACCAAGTATGTTCTCACTTTCATTCTCTCAAAAGCATTCTCTTGAGGCAGGTCATGTGTTTCGAGTCCACATTTATGCAGAAAGAAGAAAGGAAGGAGTAATATAATGGTCCCAGGATTTGTAAGGCTAAACGTTTCAAAAGGTGCAATTACCAGCATTTTTAAATAGTCTCTGAATCCAACAGTCTTGTGATTATGAATCTGTGAAAAAGAAAAGATATATTTAAATATTTCTGTGTATTATGCATGATTATGTCCAAATCAGTAATGCCCAGAGACAGTTGTAGAGAAAATTGAGAGTATGTTCAATTAGGAACTTCCTTGAGTTAGACTTCATAATCTAATCTATGTAACCATTACATAAAGTGACAATTTCAGAAGACTAGGACAGCTGGAACTAGTTGTGTGCACTAACTTCTACTGAACTTCAAGACTATACTGACAACCTTCTACTTTGCTTACTTTTAAGGAAATCAGATTTTTACTTGCTAAAGTCAATTTATCCCATTTCTACCTTAGATTTTGTCAGATGTACCCATTCATTCTACTCAGCACTTCAAAGAAGATTCAAGATGCATTTCATTTCTGGAACTCAACATGGATTTCTGATACTTTGAAATAACATAATAGATATATACTTAGATTTTATATATATAATTTTTTAACTGTGAAGAGTTTATCAAGGTGTCCTGTTTCTGCCTGCAGAACTTCTTTGAACCTGAACCATGGAAGATCATAGTTGCACTTTCCCTCTTGGCTCTTATGTCTTCAGCTTTCTTGAACCAATTCATTCATATAGGATCTCTTAAATGCAATGTCATCCTTACCTCTGCATTCATATTTAAGGTCTGAGAAGAACACCATTTCTTGAGAGAAGACAAATAGTCCTAGCCGACCACCAGCATAGGTTTTATCATAGATTGGTCCTGAGTCCGCCATGATTTTCTTCCCTTCATACATTACAACCCTACAAAGAGACAATAGTCAGCCATCTTTGACAAGGTCCAATGAGGTTCATCTTCACAGACATCCACTTTTCCTGTGATATTTACTTCAGATAAAAGGATGATGCTCACCTGATGTAGCCAGTCTTTGGTCTATGGCTAAGTCGCCATCTGTATGCAGTGAAGTCTTTCCAGCCTATGTGACGAGGATCATGCCACAAAGTTCTCACCTATAAAAGAGTATTTTTTTTATTTAGTATTTTTTTATATGTTATCTCTGGCCTTTGGTTATGTCATAACATATTTTGACATGAAGGTGCCTTATTATTACAGCTGCAAGTAAGTCATTAGGCTCTGTAAGAGCCTAAAGATAGAAACAATAGAAATCAACTGCATTTAAATTTACTTTTTAAACATGTAAATTGGAAGCTACAGCACAATTCCAGAAACAATTGATTCACGGCTGCTGGAAAGCCTGTCTGAGGCAAGCAATCCTGTTAATTGTATACAATATTATGCTTGATTAGGAAAAATTACAAAGTTACTGGTCTGCCAAGAAGCCTACATCATCAGCATTTGCAGGCCCCCTCTAAGTGTCTAATTTGCTGATAAAACAGCCTGCCTTATGGAGAAGAGTGTTATTACACTGGAGTACTCATGTTATCATGTTAAGAGTACTTCACCATGTACTAAGTGCCACTCTTACCTGGCCAGGAGTGTTTCCTGTGTGCCACAGAGCATTACGAAGGTGTTCTCCTGGACCAGTGGTGGAATTCACAACTTTGATGGAGAGGCCTGAATAGCCTTGAGCTTTGGTTGGTGTGGAGTCCCAGTAAGACTGGGTGATCTGCTTCCACATGACAACATAGAAACGACTGCTAGACTGGTAGCCAAACACAAAGCCAGCATAATCATCATCCCTTTCTGTATTGATAAAGAAGGTACCACTGAAGTCCACAGCATTGAATTCATCAAAACCTATGGGGACATTAAAGAATAAAGTTTTAGGTGCTACTTTTTTACAATTCTTAAACAGCTACTTAATAGTTACTCAGGTTCTCTTCCTCTCCCCCACTCCAAGTAGAAAAACCCAACAAAACAGCCTCCCACTGCCACCAACAAAAAAAACCCAAAACAAACAAACCAAACCACCCATATAACAGCGCCTGTTAAATTTTTCCCCTTACCAACTGCAAGGCCAGGGTCACAGTTGACTGTCTGAACCAGTTCTTTACCCTGGTGACGAACAACCCAGTTGGGATCATTTTGGGATGTTCCTTTGGGATCCAGGGGAATCATCTGAAATTTTCGGAAATCAGTCTCACTAATTTCCACATTTTCAGGGCAGATATCATCAATGTCTGGCACACTGTCTTGGTCAAAGTCATCTTTGCAAGCATCTCCACGTCCATCACCTGTAAGATAAAAGTAATTTTATCATTTTATTACCATCACTGTTTGCTTCTGAGCCTTACAGCTTGGGAGTTGAAGTCTGAATTGCAGATCTCTGACTGCCCAGGTACCTGGCAGACACATGACAGAAGCCAAAGCAGTTACTGTATAAATTTCTTTTCTGCTACAGACATTCTGGTTTTTCATTACTTAGTTTTGTCCAACATAAAATAGTGTGAAAAAAATAGCATCAAACTATTGGAAGATTCTTGTACAATGTTGTTATGATACTGGCTATCTTACCATCTGAATCAGCTTGATCTGGGTTGGCAACCAATCTGCAATTATCTTTGTCATCGGGGATACCATCATTGTCATCATCGTGGTCACAGGCATCACCTTTTCCATCCTTGTCATGGTCAGCTTGATTGGCATTGGGCACATAGGGGCAGTTATCAAGATTATTTTGATGGCCATCTTCATCTATGTCCTGGTTGTTGTCACACTGATCACCTATAAGATCAGAGTCGGTGTCTTCCTATCAGAGGAGAAAAAAAACCCAAACATTTTAAAAAGCCACTTAAAGGAGGCTGAGATAGGAGTCTCTGAAATAGGAGTCTTAATACATAGAATTAATTGGGATTTCTGCTTACTTTATCAAGACATAAAATGGATATAGTGGGTGGATACACATTTAAAACTGCTTGTGCTAATTGGTTTTATGCTACTTAAATCTTGTTCCGGTTTTTATTAGAAATCACAGCATCAAAAAGCAGTGTGATCAGCAGCTACCTCGTGCCTTGGCAACACACCTCTTCTGTCACTAGTCTACCATACTGGACACAGGGTACTTTATCTCCTACCTTCCCTGGCAGCCATGTGGTTTCAAGGGCCAAATCAGGGTTGGACTACTCTGTACCTATTCAGTAGAGACTGTAACATCAAAACTGTCTATCTATGCTTGGTGTTACATCTTCTACACCATGCTTAATCTTCCCTATCATAAATGCTCTTTATGCCCCAATTCAGTCAAGACAATTGTTCCCATGGTGGTCACAGACTGCATTAACTAACTAGTGCACTTGCTGATCACAAAATATTTGCATAATTTTAAGCCAGTTATTTGCATAATCAGCTTCTGAACTAAGAAAAACAAACCCATCATCCCTAAGGTTGCCTCACATTTAGCCTTGTGAACACAGGTGGATGACCCTGGTGTAGACAGAAGGCATATCATACACTGTTGAATTAGCTAATAATTCTGGCACTTGAAATCTAGTATCTCCACTTCTAGAACCTTCTAGAACTTGATTAGGATAGTGTTTGGAAAGCCATTAGAGTACTATATTAAGATTTCAAAGTCATAAGAGAAAGGATCTTCCTGAAAGGAGCTGCCTCAAAGGATCTTCAGGCAATTCCCTCCATCAGTTGGGGAAGTAGTAAAGCAAGTTACAAAGACTAAGACATTTTATATTATCTATTTAAATCCTTCAAGTAACACTGCTTTTAGACCACAGTTCACTACATTCCACTGATTTGCAACAGCTTCTCTCACCCTTCAAACATTCCAGTTATTCCTGAAGCTAATAAACTTAGTTTTTTAACTGCCAGGATGTCACAGTCTTTATCTACTCCTGCCTTCAGTTTTTTAATCCAGAGATTCTGGATGCCCCTGGATTTTTATGAAGGTAAGTTTTAAGTGTCAGAATATGCCTTTTTCTTAGGGAAAAGCAACATGTGGTGCCTTCTACCTACTGATGGAAAAGTTATCTTCTGAAATGCAGTTGGCTTCAAGCTTAGGGACAAAGTTTGAAAAACAACTTTGTGTCTAAGTGAACACAGCACTAGAGGCTATGAAGAGAGTAGTTCCACTACCCACATTTTACACAATGCTTCCAAAGTTTTTAATATTCTCACTGTGAGGATCACCACAACTGACAAACCTAAGAAATGTTTAGGCAACAAGTACATGCAGTAGTCTCACAGATCTTCACTACAGCTACTTTTTAGAAAATATTTAGCAGCTGTTCAAACTCTGAGGGCATGTTATTTGACAGAGGCACCATTTGAGAACGTAATAAGAATGATTTGTAACAAATCAAATTTCAGGTGTAACCTGTTCAAACATTTTCTACAACACACAGCATGCTATATTTTTAAGCACACCAATCCTCTACTTATATAATTCAAAACCCTTACCTGGTCAGGGTTGTGCTCCAGTGGACAGTTATCACACTGATCTCCAACACCATCCAAGTCTGTGTCCCTCTGGTCTACATTGTACACGTACTGGCAGTTGTCCCTTTCATTAAGCACCCCTGTACAAGTTCATGAATGAAAGTCAGACATCTAAATGTGCAAAGAACTGTATAAAGCACCACACACTTTTTGATACCTTTTTAAAAGCATTTTGAGCAGCATTTAAAGTTTTGAAACAGGAGTCATCACTAACTCCCACACACTTCTGCTCCTACTGCCTGCCTTGTGAGAGTGGAGCTAGAATTGAACTGTGCCAAAACACATAATTCCAAAGTGAATTTCCATTAGCCCCAACTGTTCCTTCAGTATCTTTCACATCCTGAAACCACCACAAGGGAACTTGTGTGTTCAGGGATAAAATTTTGGTAGAAAATCAGGATTACATTGGGTTCATTTGATTAATGGATGATTACAAAACCATCTAAAAGAGTGATTAGAGGCCACCTACCATCTCCATCAATATCTACTGCACATGCATCTCCCTCTCCATTGTTGTCAGTGTCAGTTTGATCAGGGTTGTGATTGTAGGGACAGTTGTCACAGCGGTCACCAACATCATCCCTGTCGTAGTCATACTGCTGTGGGTTGTAGATGAATGGACAGTTGTCCTGCAGAAGTGAGGAGAGTCAAGTTTTAAAAAGAGACAAAGCTTTAACCAGATTCTGCTTATGCTTGTACTGCTATATGAAAGAAGAGATGAAAAGTGGGGAAACAGTTAAAACTCAGATGCTACTATCTCAAAACACCCTGTTGCTGGCATGAGTGTATGAATGGTTGAATGAAAAATGAAAATTCACTTCCAAAACTCAAACAGCTGCAGAATGCAGAAAGTTTGTCTGCATAGTTATGCACATCTAAGGTTTCTAGGATAGCTGTCAGTGCCAGCAATTTCCTATGGTCCTCTCTTAAGATTAAGGTTAGAAGCTAGATCCCAGCTTTGGGAAGGAGAATGGGAAAGCTACGTTCTCAAAGGCTGTTTCCTTACCCGGTCATCAGGAATGCCATCATCATCATCATCACTGTCACAGGCATCTCCAATCCCATCCTTATCATAATCTTCCTGCCCTGAGTTAGGCAGATTAGGGCAGTTATCCTACAAAGAAAGAAGTGCACAGAGATGTTCACTCCTGGTATTATTACAATATGGATTTGAGCAGGTAAAATCTAATCATTAGGCAAAATCTTAAACCTCAATCAGGCAGGAGTAAGCTTACTGTAATTCTCTCCATTTAAGCTAGTCATAAGCAGTGATAAGTCTTAGAAAGCCACAGTTAAATAATTTTTAAAATAAAGATTGGGTTGCTTTTGAGAATCTTACCCTGCTTTTTTTCCCTTGGAGATTGCTACCAGAACAAAGCTGATATAGGTATGGGCTAAACTAGAATCTTCCTAGAACATTTACAACAATCAGGCTTCATTTTTTCCCATATCACAAGAATATAAAAAGAAATACCACAACAGCAAGACGTCTCCTAGCAATGCCTTGACAATGGTATCCCTACACCTCCTCTATCCCTAGAAGGTTATTTGCAGAGATAACAGGCTGTTATTACGGCAGATGGCAAAAGAGAATAAACTTACTTTTTTACAGTGGTAAGTAGCATTGGCAACACAAACCAGGTTCTCATTTGGCCATCCATCCAAATCAGTATCTTCTCCACAGATTATGCCATTGCCAGCATAGCCTGGCTTACATTCACAGCGATACATGGGGTCACTAAAGTGGCCAAGGTAATTGCATTTGGCATTCTTGTTGCAGTCATGTGTTCCATCTGTGCATGGATTACGTGGCTTGCAGACCTAGAAGATGACATAAACAATGTTTTCAGTGGGTTTCTCATTCCTCACTTTTCCCCCAGAGATTCAAATACACCCTAACCAGTCAGGGGAAAAAAAGCTTTATTCTGGTCCTCAACATACATGTCTTTCTTCTGGTCCTCAACTCCAGTATCAGTCTTAGCACTAATTATTTTTCTTGTTCTAAACTTATGTATTATCAAATGGAACCAAGCACTAAGATACCTGAGGCACATACTGTTGTATCATGAGTGAATACCGATTTATTCCTGAATTACTCCTAAAATTATGTGTAACCTCTGAACCCTCCATGGCTGAGGAGGACAATGATATTTAAAATTCATTTTGATCTTCAAAAGCAACAGTTAATGCTTCTGTTCTAAAACAGAAGATGGGGTTTTATTAAAAGCTCCAAGTCTTTTTTGCCTAAAACACATAGGTGTTTTCTGTTTTTTAGAAACTTTATGACATTTTGTAAGCCAGAACAATTCTCAAATTGACAATACCTGTTTGTTAGTCATGGCATCCTCAACACTGCGGCCAAATGGCTGTGTTCCAGTGAAACGTGGTGGACAAGGCAGACAGTTGTACCCAGGTTCAGTATTCTCACACCTGTGCACTCCATTGAAGACAAAGCAGGCATCAGGAACCTCTTTGCACTGAAATATGAGTTTGAGATAAAGGAGAACAACAGTTAGCATTATAAAATAGTGTTTCTGTTTTCTTTCATTTCCTGTCATGGAGCAAACTACAGTCTTCTTACCTCATCAATATCTTGGCAGTGAATACCATCACCATGGTAGCCAGGAGGACAGGCACCACACTTCCAGGAACCATCAGGGGCACTGGTGCACGTAGCCCCCGCAAAGCAGGGATTAGACAAACACCCATCTGTGAAACAAGCAAGGAAGTGTTACAATAAAGGCTGATTTGCCATGCAGCTACAGTCCTGTATTTGGCTGATATCCTGGGTTTATAATTCGAGCACTTGAGATTTGCAGACTTTACATCAGTATTTTCAAGATTATCAACAGATGTTTATGGGCAAATGGGCACTCACCAATTGGGCAGTCCTGTTTGTTGCAGACCTGAGTCCCTCTGGCTTCACCTACGCAAGTCTTCCCCCCATACTGAGGCTCGGGATTATTGCAGAGACGGCTTCGTTTTTGAAGTCCTCCTCCACATGTCACTGTGCATGCATCCCATGGAGACCATGGTCCCCAGTTGCCATTAACTAAAGAGAGAAGTTAGAAAACATGTATAGCTTTAAATTCTGTGTTACAACTAGTTTCTACCTGACTGAGGGCTTTACTTTTATAATGAGAGCAGTTCAGACATTGTTCATAAACAAATGACAGAATTAATGGCCTCCATGGAAGAGGCATAAAAATAGTTTCATCTGAAACTAACCTGTGAGGTTTTATGTAGCCCACTGATAAATTTAAAGAGAAGAATACTAGAACAAACTTATTTAGTAACTACTCAGGATGTTCACTACTTAAGCTACCAATTACTTGTTACTGCCAGGACACACTTACTTGGGCAAGGATCCTTCTGGCAGGCTTTGTTTTCTCTTGCTTCACCCTCACAAGGTTTGCCATTCAGCTGTGGTACTGGAGAGTTGCAAAGACGAATTCTAGTGATGATGCCCGTGCCGCAAGTGACAGAACATGAAGACCATGGTGACCAGTGACTCCAGCCACCATCCTGTTTAACTACAAGAGAGATTTCTGTTATTCATAGTTTCTGGAGACTTCAGTTGTACAGCACCTAGGACATAGCCAGTACCAGGACTGTACCAAAGTGGAGATGTGTAATGGATAGCCTCCTGACTGTCACAGATCAAGTTTTGCAACTAGGGAAATTTCACACCTAAACTGGCATCACATTTTGTCCTGGGAGCAGTGCCCAAACATGCCTGTTTATTACATTAACTATCTGATCCCCTCTACCTTGTTAATACAAGTCCTTAAAGCTAGAAGCCAAGGATCCATGCCAGTGACAGAGCTACATGGTTATCTCTGCTTTTAACATTCAGCCAAAAAAAAGCAGCCTCTGTTTTGCTACCAGCAGTACTTACATCTCTTATCACACTCCTGAAGGTGGCAAGTCCGAGTCTGTACAGAGGAGCCTTCACAGCGGTTATTGAGGCTGTCACAGGAGCGGCCTCTCTGCTGAATCCCATTCCCACAGGTCACAGAACACGAGGTCCATTCAGACCAGGGAGACCATCCATCATCTGCATAGTCGCTAGCTGCAGAGGGATACAGCTATGAATAAGACTCCAGGGACATGCTTTTCCATCTTTTCTCCCACCCCTCTCTCCACAAAAAAGGACACAACTGCCCTCAGAAGTCACATGCATCTTCCTTCTTTAGATGGAGATAAAGGCCACAAACTCCAACATTTTGGTATGTTGTATATTGTAGAAAATATCTGAACACGTGTCATGTAAGCAATTAGCCTCAAAGACACATCAAATTAACCTACTTCAAAAGTACAAGGTTACCCTTGAATATCCAGTTCTGGTGTACTGGGCAGCAGCATGTGTCTAGTTAGATGTGGCCAACTTCTACAGAACAGTGAAAGCACTAAGTACTTACGCCAGCACCGAGGGCAGCACTCCCCATCAGGCACGGTGGCATTGGAACAAGGCATGAGAGGACAGGACACTTTCCGGCATATAGTGGCAGAGTTCTATAAATAGTTGTGAGAATTACAGTTACCAAGTGGAATATTAACAATGTCTGGAGTCTGGGTAAATAACAGAGACCTTTTCTGCAGAACTTTAAGACTCAGTAGCATATCTAAAGCAGAGACCCTTCTATTTAGAGCTAATACAACCCAAGGGTTAGTCCCAGGTATTTTCAGTCGAAGTTCATCTCATTTCCATTCTCACCCATTATTTTTTAGTCAAAGCAGAAATATTTTGGTTCTGCAGAAGTTTATCAGAAGTAGCTAGCAGATGCTGGCTCAAGTAAATGACTATTATATGATACCCAAAGTACAAGGTCAGATTTCAAAGAAATGAAACAAGAATGAGAAGACAACTTTTTTTTCAGTTAATATGGATTTAAGCTGATTATATGGTAAAGATAAAATGCTCAAGCACCATGCAATCTATAACTTATACTTGGAGGTTTTTGATCTGTAAGCCAATCAGGCAGGGTAAGAGCACCCACCTCCAATCTCAATAAGAGCTAAAGTGCAGTCTGTAGTTTTGCTTCTTGAAGATAGCAGCTTGGTCAGGAGAAGGCTCTCATGATTACTATTTTAATCTCTCCAAGCAAATTATTGGATTAAGGCAATTACAGCTAACATTGAGTAAGCAGGTTGGTAGTAACAGGGCAAATGCAAAAGTCACAGTATCATTTGCTGACTAGAAGACAAAAGGTGTAGGGAGCTAAAGAAGCAGATGCAGAATTTGAGTTGCCTTGTATTACACATACAGAAATACTCAACTTTTAGTTTCTAAAGAGTGGCATGCTAGTTAACCCACTCTTTGTTAGACTGGTAGTCCAAAATGCTTTTGGTATGGTATACTTAAATGGAACAAGCAAATAGTTTAAAGAAACCCTGAAACCGTACATTTTGTGTATATCTGCAAAATTCAGCAGAAGTGAAACACAAAGATTAAATATCTTGCCAGGTGATTCTGGGATTTAAACAGCTAAGCTGAAATCCAAAAGGGATTGCTGTTCCATATAATTTTTAAAAGCTAACAGGACGCACATAAAAGCATTTTTTAGGTAAAGAAAAACACCACAAGTTTAAGCGCCTTCAGTGAGTACTAGAATGTCTTTTTCTACTAAGTCAGCAGGATGTTCAGTGAGGACAGAAGGTAGATCTAGCAAAGCTGATAGTATTATACATTTGTTCTGTTGATGGTGACTTTTAGTTTACTGATAGACTTATGTAAAGAATACAGGCGCTCCCCAAATTACAGAACTAAAAGTGTTAATAGCTATATCAGAGTGATGTTTCATTTAATTTTCTAGAATATTGCTGTTGACACAAAGTATGGAAGAGATCTAGTAGAATGAAATAAACTGAGTAATTCTATGGCTCCTCTAGTATGCCCAGTTCTGTGTATGATTCACTCTTTCTAACAAGCAATGTTGTTTAGAAATATCTGTTCATTCCATCTGATGAGTTTATATTCAGGCGATTTGTGAATGTGAGGAATCTTACCTGGCAAGTACATTCAGTGCAGCTGTCAATAGTCCACTCTTCTTTATTTTTGTGCAAAACTCCATTATGAATGCATGCTCCAGGAGTGATCTGGACTACTTTGGCAATGATTTCATTTTCTTCGGTCTTGGGGGTAAAAAGCAAAAAGAAGATATTTAGAATTCAATCCAGAAATACTCTTTTTCACAAAAGTCAAAATAAATTTTTTGCTGTTTACACAGGCTTTCAAAAGTTGGGTTATCATTAACTCACTAAGTGCTAGTTAATGAAAGGTACCATGAAATTAACCATCACTCACCACTTTGCGAACCCTGTCTTGAAGTGTTGTAACCATAGACCGTAGCCCTTTCAGTTCCACAAACATATTTTTCAGCTCATCACAGGAAAATCCACAGACTGCTTGGATGTCCTTTGTTTTATGGCCGATGTAATTAGTGCGGATAGCTGGGCTGGAACCATTGATGGGGTTGTCCAAAGTAATGATTGCACTAGTGGCTAAAAGGAAAAACCAGACATCAAGTAAATGCATTTTATACCACATGCATTTATCATTTCAGGCTAACACCTGCTAAACAGCTGCCACGAGATTCATCAGGGTGCCTGCAGAAATATAATCTTATTTCTTATGCAATGCGGATTCGCGCGTCAGCATACTTTTGAGTTCTGTTTCAACTTGTCTTTCTAACGTAATGAGAAATCTTATTTTTAATAGGTCATTGGATTCAGAAGATTGTAAACTTACAGCTGGAGCAGCCTTTGTTCCGCAGGATAGTTTCCAGAGTTGTTCCAAACACAAACCGCACATTCTGCAGCAGACCCTGTGGACAGAGAAAGAATTACAGCTACTTGCAGTAACTGCAAGGCAAGGAAGTACCAGTTGCATGGAGAGACTGAAGGTCATACAAGATCTTACAGAGCAATTTCATGACAGACAGATGGAAAAGTGAAACACATTGCTTCGTTCTTCTTAATGAAAACCAGCCCTGCTTCCTAACAGTCTTATCCTTGAGCATAAGGACTTGGCGACTCTCCAGGCAGGAAGGAAAAAACCCATGGATTTCTGAATCTCATATAAGAAGCTGAGCAATGAAGCTGCAACTACCTGTCTGGAAGCTTCAGTGCCTTTTTATTGCTGCAGAAAGTTCCATCTCTGCAAATCTAATGCTTTACCCTTCAAACTCCATTAGCAAAGTTTAGTAGATTTAGAGGTCTTTATCACTATTTAGGCTCATTGAGTAGCTAATGCACCTTCAAAACAGATGACTGAAAATTCTAGGTAAAAATGTAAGTGAAGATCTTACCTGGAAGTTGTCATTGACTTCCCCTTTGGCAATACGGAGTCTGGCACTGCTGGCCAGGTCCCTAGTAAAGATGTTCTGGATGGGGATGTCCAGTTCAGCGTTCTCCATTTTCTCACACCCCACATAGAGCTGAGCTCGGTCCTCCTGCACAAACAGGGTGATATTCTTCCAATGTCCTGTAGCTAGCAAGACATCCTCTACTGACACTAATTGCTGCTTGCCATCAACAGAAAGGCTCAGGTCCAGGGAGCCTGCCTTGCCATTTGATACTAGACTGAAGACATGACCAGAGCCATCTTTCTGTTCCACGGAGAGCAGTGTGCCTCTGCTTTTCTTGGCTTGCCGGAGAGTAGCTAGGAGAATAAAGCCCTTCTCAGCATGGATGGAATCTAGTAAGTCTTGGAACTCGGAGTCAGGGACAGCAGGGATGCGACTGGCATCTTCAATGCGGTAAGCAGGGCTGGAGGATTCTGGTCCCTTCACCAGGTACACCCCGGGGGCCCGGCGCCCAGCTCCCTTCCGCATGAAGCCAATGAGTTCAAAGAGGTCGAAGACACTGTTATCATCATTCCTGGACTCTGCAGGGAGAGATCAGGACAAGCATCATGAGAAAAGGACAAGGCTGAGTAGGTGCAAATCTCCCCAGATTGCTTAACATTTTGGCTCCTGGTGCACATCGTGCAAGGCACAGTGCCTCACATCAGAGCACAGACAGTAGCTCTGATGGTGCAGCAGTCTCACCAGGAGCTGCTGTGCAGCAGTACGTGTGCATTCTTGTACAGGAGCCAGTTGGCACAGGAGTGCCAGGTACCCGCGGACTGACACACAAAGGTAGCAGCCATTCTGGCACCCTGCTACACTCCAGCAGCACAGAAATAGACAGCAAAGCCCAGACCACAGTATTCCTATGCTAGGACATGGCAAAGCGAGTTTGCATAATCCAGCTGAGTGACAGCAGCACAGTAGCCGCTTCCCTACGACACCAAGACGGCAGCCTACTACCCCATTCCTTCTTCAGCCAGTTCCTAGATCATGCTCTTCCTTTCCTTGCTCAGCACAGAGGTAGACAAGTTACATGTTCAAGTTCTGGAAACTCTGCGTTCCTGTTTCTGAAGGTTACACAAACTCCACACCAGAGAGAATTTTCCTGTTCCCAAGTAGCTGATGCTCAGGTTAAAACGTTTTAGTTCACTGAGACCTTTGGAGCTCTTTATCACCGAACACAACTTCATCTGCCTAAACAGGCACCAAACTTTTTTATTTTTGCTCCCCCCTTCCCGTAGCCGGGTACCAGCACAGCACTGGCCTTACCTGCAGCGCGCTTGGTCTCTGAGCTGCCGAGCAGGAGGAGCAGGAGGCAGAGAGCGGTCGCTGGTCCCATGGCAAAGGTCTGTCTGTGAACCAGCCTGGGGACACACACGAGGAAGGTCACCGTCGCACCCAGGCCCACCGGTTCGAGGCTGCGCACGGGCCGGGGCAGGTGTCCCTCAGACGGGACAGCGAGCGCGGCGGGGCCGCCTCAGCACTCACCTGCGGGAAGAGCGGACCGGGCCGGCCTCAGGCACTCACCGGCGGCAATACCCGCGGGCGGCCCCGG